>VUQR01000852.1:16888-39840 GCA_015108515.1 Hemichromis elongatus
TTTTTCCCGGCAACCCCCCCCCCCCCCCCCCCTTTCCCCCCCCCCCCCCCCCCCCCCAGAGTCATTCAGTTCCTTTGCCTGAAAGACCTCCAGTGTTACCTCATCTCTTTCAGGGCCATCACGTCCTCGTCCTCGAGCCTGACAGCCATCGCCTAATCAAAGACCTTCTTTTCAGAGGGAATGCCAAGTGCTCCTTAAATGAAATGAAAACAGGACACTTATTACTTGCTATTAAATTCTTTTCAGTGACAGCACACTTAACAGAAAGCAAAACATACCATCAAAGCTGGACTGTCACTGGAGACATCCACTGGTCCAAGTCTGTCTGCTGTCTCTACCAGTGAGAGGCCAGCTATGCTAGCGACAAACACATCATGGCCTTGCATATAGCGCCACTAGCAAATCACCGACTGCATGCCACAGGCTTTGACTTCTTCTGTTTGTTTTTCATCTGTCAGACTGTCATCACGCTTCCTCAGATCAGAAGTGGTGCTTTTTTTCCCCCTGTGGTTGAAATCCTGTCAGAAACCAGCTGCGCTCAGCTGTTAAGACTTCCTGCTCAAAAGATCCAGTGTTCATTTGTTATGTCACAAAGTCAAGTCAGTTTTATTGATATATCTTGTCGTGTTTTCAGCTGCTGTATAGCAAAAGCCGTGTTGTTCAAGGTTTATTTAAATGTGAAAATGTATTACCAGCAAAACTTCACAGATGTCAAAAACCAGCTAAATCGTGACATTAATGACGCAGCTGTGGACAGAACACAGAAATGATCCCACACACGGCATTTCATTGTAAACATATTAGTCAGTCATGCATAAAGCAGCTCTAGTAACAATATTTAGATATTATGTGCACATGTATTTCAGTGGACAGTTTGATCACAGCATGTATGTGTGTGTGTGTTTGTGTGTGCATGACAACACGTGTGTTCTTTTGAAGCAGAATTACACGCCACCAACATCACCGCCGTTCTCTCTCTTCAGATGAAAGCTGATATGTGATTGAGAGTCCGGCCGCTTGTCTCCATTCAGAGCAGTGAAAAGAAAAGACGAGCTAATATTGTAGCACTTGTGATACAATCACACGTCAGCATTTCCCCTTTTGAATAACAATAAAAGAAGGGATTCCTGTAGGGCACGGCTCCCTTTTTTGAATTATTTTTGGATTTAGCTGCACTCGGGGTTTGAAATCTAAATCTGAAGTTTCTATAAAAGGTGGAATAAAGAGTAAACACAGAAAGAAACAATAAAGCATGGGGGGGTTGAATGAGGAGTAAAATGTGATTGGGGTGAAGGAGGCAGGTGGCTGGCCTGCTGTACACCAACCAAACCCACAAACAGCTGTTCATCTCTCAAAGCCCCCTTGTGCCCCCTCTCCATGCATCAATTCTCTCTCTCTTTCGGTCTATCCCAGTAATATCTTCCCCTTTCCCACTCCACCCCCACCCTCTCCCCAAGCCTACCATTTCTGTCTCCAGTCCATCCAACCATTCCTGCCTCCCACCTCACTCTGCTGCAGCTAAACACACTTTGATCACGTGCCAGAATCAGGACACAGCTGGCTCACCCGGGCACTTCTCACCGTCTGCTTATCATTTGTGGGATTAGTAAAACACGGCAGTGATAACATGTTTAAGTAAATAGTGACAATTAAGGAGAAATTAGGCAAAGTGGGAGACAGATAGAAAACATCCAGGAGTTCCAAAGCAGCGGTGGTCCTTCCTGTGTTTACGTCCCAAAAAATGTGCTGAATCAGTCCAGTGCAGGACATAATATGGTCAGGCCTCTCCTCCACCCCCAGCCCCCTGTCCACCCCGTGACCCAGGCGGGCACGTCACTTGCTGGCTCGGATCGCACGGGCCACCAGCAAGAAGATCAAACCAGAGATGAGCTCCAGGGGCACTCCGGCAGCCGCCACCATGAATGACAGGCCGTAGAGGACAGAAACCTCAGCGTTCGGACATGTTTCCCCCCTCTCCTGTAGGATGTAGCTCTTCACATCCACCACCTCCATCCACAGCACGTAAAGCAGAATTGTGAACAGGAACAGGCAGGCTGCGGAGCGATACAGACAGTATTAGAGAGATAGACACAGAGGCCGTCAGTGCTATGAGTGCCTGCAGAGGAACGCAGCTCCTCTTCATCTCTACTGTTACCACGGCGGCAGTGTTTACTGCTGTCGTTATAGTGACAACACTGCAGAGTGACATCTGCTGCTCCGTGGGCTGGGTGTGTGTTTATCATGTGACAGGAATGAACAGCTGACAGCAGCAAAGGCTGCAGAATAATTGTGCGTCTGTGCATTCGTCTCTTATTTCACGCTACAGTTATGAACTACACACACACACATAGATGCACACACAGTGGTCTATATTTTACCAGCAGCTAAGAGGAAGGCCCCGCCCAACTTGTAGAGTTTGTGGCTGATGAAAGGAACGCCACAGACCAAGAGGAAGCCTCCAGCCAGAGCTAAGACGAGTCCGAGGATTATCAGCACGGTCCAGAAGCCCCGAAACACTGCAAGAAACACAACCACAGCAGTGGAATCCCATTAGTGTTCTGCAAAGAAAGGGTGTGTTTGCACAGGTTTTCAGTTTACTTTCAGCCCCTTGGATTCATTTGCTGACCGGTATACGAGCAAGATGCTGAACCCCGGGTTGCTCCTGTCGGCTGGTGAATCTATCATTCCTTCTTAGGAATTTTGTATATGAATGGAAGAATAGGAAACACATTGTAAAATGCTTTGTAGAGCTGCCAAGGTTAAAAAGATGCCATATAAGAACAGATCATTTACATGTAAGAAGCTAAAGTCTAAGAAGCTAAAGAAGCAAGGAAACTGCTCTTCCACATCAGTCATTACATATTCATTTTGTTTAGTTTCAGTCACAGGAAGGCAAAGCTGGTTCTGATCTTTTGCTAGAAGATTGGAAACAACTAGCCATCCGTAGATGTGGTTAAATGCTGTCCCATTTAACACACAAATAGAACAGTGTTTCCCATCTTGCCATCAGACTCTTAGCAAGAAAGCACAAAAAAGTATTTCCCGAAATAGACTGCTCCTTCAGGCTGGTCCTTTAATAACTTCGATATGGTTCTGATACTTTTAGGCTGTAATATGAGCACTTTTTGACTGAATAATGAATACCAGATTCAGTATTTCCCTGCTAAATCTTTACTGCTGTATCAAAGATTGGATTTACTATTGATATTTATGTGGGGGCATACAGATGAGGACCAAATTATTAAGTGCTGTTTCTTTTAACAGATCGAAGGAAATTGTTATAGAAGGTGTCAAGAACAGGAGTGAGGAGTGTCCTCAATGGATTCCAAGAAACCCACACAGTAGAGAACATGCCTGGCAGTGGTAGGAAGGGAAAGATTTCCAAGATTCTGGAAAGAAAACCAGTGTGAGATGTTTCTAAAGAGCCCAGAACAACTGCCAAGACACCCAAGAATTACTGAGCCAAGTTGGGAAATTGTAAACTCAAGGGAGACAATCACTATAACCCTGCACAGGAATGAGCTGCAAGGTTAGAGCCAGGAAAAACTTTACTTCTGCAGAAGACACGCCTTCAAGCCAGACTGATGTGTGCTAAGAACAACCTGGAGACAGATAATGCACACTAGAAGAGCGTCCTTTGGTCAGATGAGACGAAACTAGAGCTCTTTATCCGCAGAGACTTTGCTGATGTTTGGAGAAAGAAGGGTGAGATGTACAACTCAAAGGACACTGTCCACACAGTGAGACATGGTGGTGGGAGGATCATGTTGTGGGCACGCTTCCTGTGTCTTGAACTGGGAATCTCATCAAGGTGGAAGGAATCATTAAGAAAGAAAGATATATGACGATTTTAAAAGAAAACCTCAATCAGTCAGAAGCAAACCTGGGCCTGGGTCGTCTCTTTATCTTCAAACACAACAACGACCCAAAACATGTCGCTCCTGGTGAAGAACTACAACCAGAAGACCAGAGTAAACGTTACGGAGCGTCTGGTGGTAAAGCCCTGACTTGAAAATCCCTTTGAAGTGAACTGAAAACCAGGATCCATGCTGGAAGACCATCAGATCTGGAGGCGCATGTTAGATATGATGAAAACTACAACAAACGACTGCAGGCTGCATTCCCAGTTTTTGTGAAGTAATTTTGTGTCTATGCGCAGAGTCAAAATAATAAGCATCCAAAACAAAACAAGGATGTTTCGACAACCTGTGCTAAAATTTGTTTTGATCTGTTTAACAGCATTTGGGAAATTCCCATATTGTTATTTTCATTGTTTACTCTCCTATCAGTAAAGCATAAAGGCTAAATGCCTATACCTGCTCGTTCTCGCTTTTATGTCCCACCCTCCCCCTCGTTCTCTCGGCCCTTGGTGTATCCGGCATCCTCATATCAGTCTTCTCCAAACTCGTGTCTCGCCCAGCAGGTGTCAAATAATCTATCCACGATTATTTGTACATATTTTGTTGTTCATAAAATGTCTTGCAGAGATTTGACCTCACTACTGCACAACAGGAAATAGAAAGACATGTGTTCATGCAGCGTATATTTGTGATTTTTGTGAATTACCTGCTGTGGGGTCATAATTTGGGTGAGGGACTTGTCCAAGTGCAACAGGTAGCGGGAAGAGGTAACCATGGGTGCAAACTTTAGACTCTGGCTGGTTTGCTATAGTTTAAAGAATGAGAAAGGTTTACAAAAATAATCACTCAAAATAATGGACAATGGATAACCACAATAAACAGCAGACATATTACATCATACACATAATGTTGGCTTCACAAACAAGCACTCCTGCTTTTTATCTCATATCATTGACTAGATTTTCTAAAAGCGGTGAGTGACAGAAGTCGGGCCACTTTAATAACAATATGCGCAATGGTTATTTTGATTTTTTTTTTCAATTCAGTGATGAAACTTTAAGTGCAGCAAAAAATAAAAAAGACATAAAGGCAAAATGCAGTCAAGGGAAATCAAAAAAGCCCTAAAACATCCCATAAACAAAATATTTTTACAATCCTTACATTTACTGTCACATATGGACATTTTTCTTTTCTGCACTTGTTAGCATGTCAAGAAGACCGCAGTGTTGAGCAAGGGACACGCAACCGCATTGGAGAACTCCCAAAGAAAACTGTGTGCAGCCTAATTAGAGGAAAGCTTCGCCTACGTACTGAAGAGAGTGGCCAGGACTGCGTGCGTCGTGCGCTCCACCTGAAACTCACAGCGCCAGAAAAAGCCCTCGTGGTGCAGGGTGAGGGAAGGAGGAGAGGCACTCGCTTCTTCCACCAACAGCGTCTGAGAAAAAGAAATGAAAGACAGACTGACATCACAGAGATAGATGCTCGAATACCTAAAGATGGATGAATCCCATTTTCTGTCAGCTTTGTCAACACGTCTGCGCTCGCGGCTCTGTGTGATTCCCTACTTCACTGGAGCCACGGCATCAAACGTGGTTCTGATTATGGCCTGCTGGTCTGTGAGGTTTACGAGGGGGAACTTATGAAACACGCCAGAGCGATACTCTCCGCTTGCTTGTCAGAAATATGATTGATGGCGCCGAATAACACAACAACTTTAATCATCCTCTTTTATTGAAAATGAAAGACTTTGTTTCTGTGATGTTACGGAGGAATTCACTGGGGGATTAGCTTTTATAAATATATCCCTTACGTTGCACTTTCTGAACTTTCTCACAAGTGCTTCATGGGAGAATAAACTGGAAAATTAAAGGGCCACTCCGCTGATTTCACACTTGAAGCTCCCACTCGTCAGTGGGAGTCCTACTCGGTGAGTAAAAACAGTTGTATAAAGGTGCCGCAGTTTTGTCAAACCTTTTGTTGCTCTTATTTTACAGCTGGCAGTCAAGGTGATGGACCAAAAATATTAAATCTATATGAAATACACTCATTTTCAGTGATAGCAGCATAAGGTTATCAAGGATGTCAGTGTGTGATGACTGGGTGGTCCAGACTGAAAGATCTCAACATCTGTGTGGATTACACTGACATATTGTACATAATCCCTTTATTTTCTCCTAATTATGAAATAACACCTCAGCTGCTTAATTGCTAAACATCGTTTTAACCATCTGCACAAAGATGCTACTGTAGTGTGCATGATCAGAGGCTGTGTCACAAACTCTGGATGTGAATCAGGAAGAGTGTAGATGTGTAATGAGCAGGGAGGGTTTAATGAAAGGTGCTTTTGGGGGTATTATGGTAAGAGTTCTAGCGTATTGGAGATAAAGCCATCATAAAGGCCACTAAATACAAACTACAAGTCCACACGTCTCTTCTAAATCCTCTTCACACTTTACAGAAGTGCAGTCACCTGCAGCAGGAAGGTCAAACATAAGGCCCGGGGGCCAGAATCAACTCGGCAACAGCTCTAATCTGGCCCACTGATTTTGAACTTGTAACTGTATTTTCATACGTTTTACAGCTTTTCTGATACAGACCTCCAACACTGCAGTTCATAATACACCAGTGAGGACAGTGTAGGGAACAGGCAAGCAGAATGTTTTCTGTACTTTTGCATATTTATGATGTGGAAAAGCTGAGACGTGCTGTGGAAACTGCACTTCTTGTTCTTATATTGCGACATCTCATGGACTGTTTGGTTCAAAGTCTTTACACTGACAGAAAGGGGAGTTTTACAGGTCCAGACCACTTAACATCAAACTGGGCTGTACTGTACATGAACCACTATGTAAAATAAGTTTAGACATCCCTGGCCTTTCACATGTTTGGGCAGAGTGTAATCGATTAAAAAAAACCCAGAAATTAATGGTTTCCAAATCGGGAAGACTTCTGATAATGATTGTTAGTCAACAGAAGCTTTTGTTGGATTCACAAATGCAAGACCTCCGCCATGAAATTAAAGAAAAAAAATGTTTTTTGTTTTTGTTTTTTTTTAAAGACTTCTGCTGAACTCATTTAAGAGGCAAAGAGGAAAATGCAGCCTGACTGATTTGTCTTACAGGCCAAAGAGGTTAAGAGCCATCTGCCTTGTTGTCAGCACACAGTTAAAAGTCATTACCTGTGTTGGTATGGAAGTAGATTAGTGAGCATTGCATGGGTAACCAGTAACGCTGACCAGTGGATTCAGGTTTTGGAGCAACATATGCTGCATTGCAGTGTCTCGTTTCAGGACGGTCTTGTTTATTTCAGCAAGATATCAGCAAATGACGTTCTACATGTATTCCAGCAGCGCTAAAAGAGCACGGGTGGACCTGTCACCCAGTCAAAACATTTGGAGCATAAAAAAGTGGTTCAAACTGCTGGGCAGGTGGAATCCTCGCAAGAAAGAATGAAACCACAGCCACGTTTACTCATTTTCCACAGTTTTGTAAAAAGAGTAGATAATGCAGCAAAGCATCTGACCCAGCTTCTATGAAACATGTCGGTAGCATCAAATTCTGAGCTTCAATTTTTTTCTCATAAAAAATGAAACCCCTGGGTTTCAACATGTTTTTCTTTTTCTAGATTCAGTTAAATACAGAGTTTAAAAACATGAAAAACTCAGATGTTCTGTGATTATAAATACATTTTGCACAGCCTCCCAGGTTCTTTGGAAGCAAGGTTGTAAATTGCTTCAGGACATCTTTAAATATCCTATAGTGGCATAGCTCGCACACCACCGAGTCCACAGCATCTGATCGGGTTCCCCCTTTTTTGTTTTTGTGGTTTTCACATGTGATCAGTTAAAAATTATATTTTTGGTTGCTGTTATTGAATAGGTGTGTTTTGATGGAAGTTTTGATGGAAGTGATCAGTGACCAGTGAGATTTGCCTTCATTGTTTATGTTAGGAATCACACTTCTGTCTCTCCTACCTCGGTCCCATTGGCATCTTTGTCCCCCTTCAGTGTCGTTTGTGTTGGCCATCCATATGGTCCGCAGTTGTCACTTGCTACCAGCCAGTAGTCAGTACCAAATGCCAGGAAGAAACAGAGAGTCCCTATTACCCCAAAAATTCCCCCAGACAGGGCTGCGGCTCCCACCCTCATAACTCCGGTCTTTACCTCGCTTTAAATAGTATGATTCCTCTCAGCTTTTAGTCTTCAGGTCAGTGACTCTTCACTGGTGTCCACTGTGAAGCCTGTCTGCCCAGCCCCAATCCTAAAGACCATGGCCAGGCTCTCTCAGCCACTCCCTGGCATGCTGGGAGCTGTGAGGAAAAAAATGCTACAGTAACCGAGGAGGTCAAACAGAGGGAGGGGGGGACGGGAGTTATTTTAGGAAGCAGTAAGCCTGTCCTCATCAAATTACCAGTCTATGTATTTTTGCTGCGCATTTGTAAAGGAAACAAGGAGAGGAAAGATTGGCGTGAGGACGTTGTGGGCAGCAGGTATCAGCATTTATGGCTGCGAGGTATTTGTAATGTTGGTGTTACTCTGGGAATGGTGCTTTGAAAATAAATTAGGCTGGAGATGCAAGAGTTGTTCAAGAGGTGAAACATGGAGCTGAGAAAAGCTTTATTGTAGCCGGCAAACACTCTGAATAAGTAAATAAAACCATTAAATTCATTTTATGAGAAATTTACTTGGGATTCGTCCATGAAATTGCAGAAGACTTCCACCAGTTCTGCTTTGCACCTCACAACTCTGTGCTTAAAGGGATACGAGGTACTTATCACTTCAAATGATGGAACACGCTGAGTTCTTTGCTTTCATATGTTTTTCTTTCTTCCTCTCCCTCCCCCCTCTCCGTGTCTCACAGTCTGCATTCATTGCTGCTTCTCATTTTCCAAAACAAAGCTGAGGTGTTTCCTGGCAGCTCTCTCCATAGTTTCCTGATGTTTTGGAGAGACTAGATCTTCTCTAGCAGCTATTGGATCCGTTGATCTAGTCTGAACCGGGCCAGCTGAGACTGAGGAGTCCAGGAGAGTGGATCGTGGGCTTATGGAGCACACTGCCAGAGGGAAGAGGGTGAAGTGAGCTCAAGAGCCACAAAGTCAAAAAAGCTTCTGGTCAGAGATCAGGAGGGAGAGAAATACTATTAATCTGTGTGTTTTTTTTAAAGTTAGAACAGAAAGTATGAGAGACAGCGGACACAAAATTAAAGTCGTGCATGAATAAAACCTAATTTTGCAGAAGTAAACAGGAAGATGATTTCATCTTACATACCAACTGTCAAGAAAAGGAAAAAGCCTTTTACACTAAAAAGAAAAAGGTTTTCATTTGTTCAACAGGAGTTTGATAAACAGACATTTGAAAAAGAAAGTTGTTGTCGGACTCTATGCAGTCATTTAAAAAAACAAAGTGCACCCTTATTGGTTCCATACGAGGGGGAAGTAGAAGCCTGCTGTTTTTGATCAAATTAACTTGATTAATTGATCATCAGTAAGTGCGAGCACTTCTATGAATGCAGAATTTTGCTGGTTTGGAGCATTCAGGCGTGAGTTAACACAATCTTCCCAACCGTGGACAGCCCAGCAAATTTACCCCAAGGTCAGACCGTGCAGTGTTAGGAGAAACTGCAAAAAACCAAAGAGCTGCATCTCAGACTCTACAGGCCTCAGTTAGCATGTTAAATGTTAAACTTCATGAAAGTATGATTGGAAAATGGCAAAATAAGTTATGGCTTGTTTTTGGAAGGACTGCCAGGAGAAAAAAAGACCATGGCAGCATGATTTAGTTTAGAAAATCTACATCTGAACAAACAACAAACGACTTCTGAAACAATATCCTTTGGACAGACTGACAAGACCGAATTTAAGCTGTCTGACCATCATGAACAGTTACATTTGGCAAAAATTAAACACAGCATATCAGCTGTCAAGCACACTGGTGGAGGGGTGATGATTTGGGCTTGTCTTTAGGCCATCTGACCTGTGCACCTTGCAGTCATTGAATTGAACTCTTTAGTGTACCAAAGTCATCTAGAGTCAAATGTGATGCTATCTGAGAGCTAAAGCTTGGCTCACAGTGGGCTATTTGACATAACAATGATCCCAAACATCAAGGTGTTGCCATGGCCAAGCCAAACTCCAGACATCAGCTTCATTAAATGCTGTGGCAGAACCCTCAAAACCTCAATGAACTGAAGCAACAATGTAAAGAAGAGTGGGACAAAATGTATCCACAATAATGTAAGAGACTGATCGGGTCATACACAGAATTAATGATTCAAGTTATTGCCACTAAAGGTTGTACTACAAGCTGCCGAATCCTGGGGAGTCTTGTCAAGACTTTCTGTTTCACATGGCTGTGCACCTGGCTGCATCTTTACCTGTGTGAGATCTGCTAAGTCCAGTTCTCACTCTCCGCGGCTCACTTAGCCCGCCATCCTCCTCCTGCAACAATAGAAATACACAGTATAGCACCACGGAGGATGTTCTCTACTCTAATACTGACACTCCATCATTCACGTGGCTTAAAGTCACAGACAGCTTAAACAAATTCCTTTACTTTGATAAAGTATTTTAACATAATTCCACCAAACCCGGTGAAATTATTCCTGTAATCAATCAGTCTTCTTCATTTGGTTCAATAGAAACATAAACATGAGGAAATGCAGGTAGCTTTCATGCACCTGTGGAAAGTGTGTGATTGTGTTGTATGAGTATCTTTCTCCCAGACTTTGGTGTCTGTAAAGGGGCTTCCTTGTTCTGTCCACCGATGTGTCCTGGTGCAGGGTGTGTCTGCTGTAGGCTGGTGTCTGCTGGAGCGAGGATACATGCATGAGCCCAGAGGTGTGGAGCTGAATTATACACATGGTGTAATTTCTAATTTATAGTAGCTGGAAACAGAAAAATAACTAAAAGGGGCATAGAAACTTTTTTTTTTTAATTTACCTTGTTGTTGAAGTTTTGTAGGTTTCTTGAGAGGATGCGCCTGATGCTCTCCATCTCCTCCGGTAGCAGGGGTCGCCCTTGGGAGCGAGGATCCACTCTAAGTTTTCAGAAAACCCTGATTGTGGTCACGAACCTTTCTTCTGTTATTCTGAGAACTTTTAGGGCTTTGACAAACACTGACATAAAGTCCAATAAACATTTTCTTACAGCGGTGGGGCCTCCTCCTCGCCTCCCCTCTGCTCCCTTCTCTCCAGCTCCTGGTAAACTCTGAGGATGCTGGAGCTAGCCTGGTGGTCGTTACGGATGAGAAAACGGCGAAGGTACTTCTTGTTGAACTGCTCAAACCTCACACACGCACAACCACACAGATGGCAATACTGTGACTTGTGGATAATGTGCATAGTGTTTGCTGCCACCTGGTGGTCATTTCATATTTTATCTTTTCACATGAATGGACAACAAAATCTTTATGACAAAACACAAGTAACAGTGAAACATGGAAAACTAACTTGTCTTTCCAGTAGTGCTGCCCCCAGTAGCCAACCAGATCCTCTATTCCTGCCACCAGGTGATCTATAAGCTAACAACAAAAACGATTACTTGCAAATAACTTGAATTACATACTTTGGAAAGATTGAAAGAAATTCATGAAACAGGTTGGCCTCTGTGCTGAAGTACACCATTCACTTCAGTGCATTCTTCATACATTGCATGCTCTGCATGGGAAGAAATTGAGCTCACCTTGTTTCCCTTTGGTTAGTTACAAATTAAACCTTGCTCTTCTGAGATCATGTCCCTTGACGCCCTTTGCTAATTTACTGATCTCTATAAAACAGCTAACTAGTGTCAAGAGTTTGTCTCCAGCGT
Organism: Hemichromis elongatus; assembly: GCA_015108515.1. NCBI lineage: Eukaryota > Metazoa > Chordata > Actinopteri > Cichliformes > Cichlidae > Hemichromis > Hemichromis elongatus. The sequence goes on from VUQR01000852.1 coordinate 28,552, forward strand.
CATCACAACTCTACACTTAGCTGTGATTCCTGTAACGTCTCACCCTGCTGTGGATCTCCTCACTGAGAGTAGGCAGAGCTCTCTTCTTCCTCTTCACATACAGCAGCTCCACCAGAGGCTTGATGGTCATACCCTGCAAACCAGGCTCGGAAAATAAAATCCACCTTCAAACTATGACAAACTGTTTTCTGCGCAATTCACGAATGTCGTTTTTGCCCCACCTGTACAAAGACTGTAAAGAGAATGACCACGATGGTTGTGGTGATGAAGAGCCGTTTCTTTGGGAAGTCATCGATCAGGAAGACCAGGGAAAAACAGATTGCCCCTCTCAGGCCACCGTAGGCGATGATGAACTGGTCTCGGAAGGTCACGGCATTCCTCCGGAGCTTGTTCACAAACGCGGTCAGCAGAAGCACGCCTTTCAAGAAGAGAGAAAGAGTTTAGAAATCCGCTTTGTTGATCTTGTAATGTAACTTGTTTTTAAGAGCAGGGCAGGCCTATACCCGTGGCCCTCCAGATGAGACAGAGCAGCAGCGTAGAGCACACAAACGGCCAGCTCCACATGTGGATGTCCTGTATGGTGGACACCCCCAGGAAGATGAAGATTAAGGTCTCGCTCACGCTACTCCACATCTTCAGAAAGTACTGGATGCTGGTGTTGCTGCGCTCCGACACATTCGCTTCTACGTACTGTTTCATCGTGGCAGCACAGGTCACTATGCTGCAGGGAAAGGAAAAACAAAGTAAGACTAGTGCTTATTTTATTAATGTATGCAATATGTGGTCTTCGGGATTCAGATGATTCTGAGCAGCACTCACGCCATGATCCCAGAGAGGTGAAGCATCTCTGAGGTAAGGTAAGACAGATAGGAATAGAGGAAGACAAAGAGCGGGGCGATGACTTGGGCCCTGGAGGTAAAGCGTGAGGTGAGGGCTGCCAGCAGGCCGAAGAAGAGACCTACGCACAAGCCTCCGATTCCCACCACCACCACCCTGCAGCCCCCCAGCAAAACATCCAGCCCTGACACTGATGGCAGACGCAGGAAGGACTCAAATAGCTTGTAGAGCACCTGAGAGGAAGAAACGTGTATGAGTATCAAGTGTTTCATTTAAATACCTGAAACACCGCTTCTCTCCTCACCACAGTGACGGCGTCATTGAGCAGTGACTCTCCAAACACCAAGATGTGCAGCTGTTCATTAACTTGCATCTCTTGGAAAACAGAAAGCACCGCCACTGGGTCTACAGCAGCGATCAGGGAGCCAAACAGCAGGCAGTGAAGCAGAGAGACATCTCCCAGTGAGCTCTGAGCCAGCAGGCAAACACCGTACAGAGACAGGCCGATGCCCAGGACGTTCCATAAGGTTCCCAGTACTGCATACCTGCACATGCACAGGAAACCCGCTTTAAGACAACTGCTTCAGATACCTTTAACAAATACTCGATGAATGTCTCATTTTAGCCCCTCGGGTCCACCAAAATAAGCTGTAAGTACTGCAAATTTGGTAACATATGCAGTGTGTCATGTTTATTTTAAATATTCTATGTAATTCCCAAGTTCATGGTCATGTTTAATAACCCTTTAAACCCTAACCCATAGCCGGTGACGGATAGGGTTTAAAGCAGGGGTGGGCAACTCCAGGCCTCACAGGCCGGTGTCCTGCAGGTTTTAGATCTCACCCTGGGTCAACACATCTGAATTAAATGATTAGTTCATTACCAAGCCTAAATCAGCTGTGTTGGATCAAGGATACATCTAAAACCTGCAGGACACTGGCCTTCGAGGCCTGGAGTTGGCCAAGGATAAAGTATGTTTCAGCTAACCTTCAGTTCTTAGTGATCTTAGAGCTCTTCCTCCCTCAGTGTCTCATTTTCTCCTTATTATGATTTCAGCCTTGTCTTCAGGTTGTCTTCATGTATTGTCTCCGTGTTTGGTGTTCCCTATCTGTCTCCCCAGTCAGTCATGTCCCCATGTCTGTCTCCCCCCGGTCCCAGTGTCAAGCCTCATCTCTGTGTCTTTGTACTTCCTGTTTTATTTTGACGTTCTCTTATCCTGTTTACAGTATGTTCAGTTTTACTTCCCCTGTCCCATTAGTCTGTATCGGTTCCAGCTTTGTTTACACTTGCTGCCCATCCTCTTGTTAGTTTCTAGTTTAGCTTTTATTTGTTTTTGTATTTTATTTAAAGTACCGTGTTATACCAAATAAAGCTGCCTCCTTTAGTTCACACCCTTTGTTTCATCTGTCTGCTACACAACCGAACATGAGACAGAGGGTGAATGAATTTGTAAGTTCACTCACTTACAAAGAATTAAAGAGTCTCTATTTATAATGGTATAGTTTTATTTTAATAGAGAGAGACAGAATCTCAACTAAAAATGTATGAATTGATTTGCAAGTCACTGAATGAAATAAGTATTTACTTAACTTAATTAACCTTCTTACCAAGCTTCTTCCTGATGGTCTTGTAACCCATTCCAGTCAGGTCTACAATGCTGTGAATCTGTGGGAGGCAGAAATCTGGCTGGGCAAAATAGGAAATCAAATACTTATTTCACTCAGTGACATGTAGTGAGGTTGATATCTTGGCTCACTCCATTAAAATAAAATGGTCATAAAAATTAGACACCTTAGTGGTTTATTTACAATGAGATGGAATAGCGTCATCAGTCATGTTTAAAATCTGAACCATTTGAAGCCTGAACAATTCAATTATTGCCAGAAAATTCAATTGTTTTTGAAAATAGAGCATTTAATAAACCATCTGTTGAAATTTAACCAATTAATTAATTAAATATAGATTTCTGCATGTAAATTTGACTTTTTTTTTGCAATTTCTTCTTTCAAATTTTGATTTTATATTATAAAAGACGTATAGGTAGAAGAAGGCGTTAAAAGGTTAAGCACAATGTTTCTAAAAGAAGAGTCTAATTCTGACTTTTAAATCAAACTCTTTCTACTAATATTTTATGTTGAAATAGTGTATTTCCATTCTGTTTGACTGATTCTGCACACGAATGTCTCCACACACACACAAAAAATAAAAATAAAAAATCAAACATTTAAAAGCTACCAACCAGAGGATTGTACCGAGGTTTTCAAAGAACAGCCTGCCTGGCAGGAAGTATCCCGCATCCAACACGATGGGTGGCAGCAGAAAGAGGAAGAAAGCATCGGCGCTGAGAGTCGGTGGAGCAGAGTGGCGTACACCATAGATCACACCTCCAACCAGGAGGCCCACCATGATGAGGACGCAGCTTTCAGGGACAACTGCAGGGACTCGACCTGACCAGTGGAAACCTGAGGGAATGAGAAACACAGAGGGAATAGAGAGGATTTGTGATATTTGAAATCAACAGGATCCTGATTTTGTTAAGATTTCTGAATAAATCGCTCTGACTTGAGGCTCTTGTGTAGCTCTACTGAGAGAGGACTACTACCATTACATTGATAGAACAGGTTGTTAACATGAGGTTTGGTGTTAGTTTTACAAAAATAAGTTTAATGAATTAAATTAAAATGTTAAATAGAGGTAACCTAATCATGTTATTAGCATCTAGCTACCTGACACTAAGTTGGCTTCCCATGGGTGAGTGTGAGTACAGCTGAGGCTTACCCAGCTTGGCCAGTGAGGCCAGCATGATCCACAGCACGATCTCAAAGGGAGCCTGCACGTGGTGATAGTCCATGCTGAACACCCTCAGAGCCATGGAGAGATCCACAGACAGGCTGCCATCACTACTGTTGGTGCCCAGCGAGGGGGGCAGATTGTGGGGCTGAGGGCTCTCATCGGGAGAGGTCACGGCCAGACAGCCCAACAGACTGGCAGAGAGCAGCAGAGAGAGAGTCCCCAGAGCAGCCATCCTGCAGCCATGCTGGGACAACAGCAGAGAGAGGCAGAGAATAGGAGTGGGACTATGGAGACGGGGGGGGCGAGCGGCACAACAGACACACAAAACAACCTGACTGGGACTCATGCAGTCACTAATGTGCACAGGAATCCCTGAGCTAGCAATGATATCCAACCAGCAGCACAGAGCCCAAGAGGTGTGTCACACACAAAGACGCTTTTATCAGCAACTCAGAGGACATTACATTCATTTCCTGGAAATGAACCCTAACTGGAAACTAAAACAATACCCAAAATATGATGATTTCCATTACAGGGAATTGCTTTAAGTCCCCAAAATTCGCCTGTGTACACACATTTGTGTCTCCACGGAATAAGTAATGTAAGTGCACATGCACAAGATTCAGCCGGGGTATTAGCAGCGATGGTTTGTTGTGTACAAAGCTTGAAAAAAGAGTTAATATATTTTGTTTACCTAGTAGAGAAAGGGCTTCTCCGATAATGGACTCATTTTCAGTGTTTGTTCTCATGCTGCGGCAGCGATGCTTCATTTGGTGGGATTTGTGTTCTCCTGTGGCTTATTTGATTTGCAATCTTTCATTTCAAACAAGCAACTTATCGTAGATGCAGCATGTTGTGATTATTGAAATCGTTTAGAATTACAGTTACAAATATGTTGCCTCATGGTGAGAAAAGGGCTTTAATTATCAGCCGAGACAGTATCTCTTCCTTCCACTGGCTTCTTATTAGATTTGGTTTATCGTATTTACATATTTTATGCCAATATGCATTCAGTCCATCAAGTCTATTGCAAACACAAGGATTTGTGTCAGAATAAGCCTTCCACCATATAAGTGTAGAAAAATAATCGGTTTAGTGAGTTTAGTTGTACGGGTCATTTACAGAGAAAACAAACAAAAAATTTAAAATATGTTGCTTGTGTGACTTGTTCCCTTTTCCAAAATGTTACGCAGATGGCATGTGATTTATTTCTGTTGCTTTCAAATCTGTTTGTGCTTCTGGAGAGTTGTTAGTTGTTCTTCACCAGTCCAAGAGAACAATTAAAAGCTAAGAGTTGTTTGGGGGGTTTTTTGCACACCCTTTTACTACCCTCAGTGACTTTGCCCTTTAGCCCTTCTTCACTACAGGGAACCGACTGTGGATCAAACCTCTCCACCTCTGATTAACACTCCCTGCCTGACAGCAGCTTCTGGCCATGTTAGGAGACAGCTGGAGAAACTAAGCAGCAGCAAGTCCATCTGTGGCTCTGAGTCATATTAACAACCCAAGTCTGAAGCAGGAGGAGATAACATTGAAATGGAAAATATCCTGTCTGACTACTACAAACTTACTGACTACCAACCTGGCTGCCTTCACATCACCTGTGAAGAAAGTGATGGGGAGACAAATCTCAATCCACGTCAGACCAGAGGTGAAAACATCTTTTGACCCTCTGCAGTTTGCATACAGACCAGCATTTACATGCTGCGCAGCACTTACTCCCCTGTACAGTCAGGTGCCTTTAACATGATTCAGCCACTGCCTCTGACAGAGAAGGTAATATCAGCAAACAAATCCACCATCTCATGGATTACTGACAGACAGTCTCACATGGGGGATCTGTGGCCTGTGCTGTCGCCATTCCTGTTCCCCTTGTACACCTTAGACTTTCAGTACAACTCTGGCTCACGCCACCTTCAGAAATACTCTAATGATTCTGGAGTGATTGGACGCATTGGAGATGGCCACCAGGAGGATTACACAGCGCTACCTCAGGAAACCTTTCATTATACATTCTGTTATACTCTATAACACAATATATCTGTCTGCCAGATACTATTATTATAATTATTGTTATTAAACAGTATTTTTTTATGCACTCATTCATTTATTTATTTGTGATTTGTCATCATTCCATCATTCTGTAATAAAAGAATTTCACAAATATGGGATAAATAAAGCCATTGTCATCTTTACGAAATGTGTTCATTGACTCTAAATTGTTAACCATAAATATTAATGTTGAACATCATTACACAAGAAAAAGTATGCAAGTATTATATAACCAACTAATTTGTCATTAATGTATTAAATTAATGTAAAATACAGTATAACTCTATAATACATGTTTGGAAACATCAGCTCAAACAAAATTATACATTTGGATCTAAGAAGGTTCACTTTTCTTTTTCCTAAATCATTTTTCATTCATGTTTTACTTTAACAGTGGTAACTTAAATAGCAAGTTCGGGTTTTTGCGTGTCTTTGAACATTCAAATTATCCTCTTTTAATGTGTTTTGTATTTTTACTGAACATTTTAATACCCTAATAGAAGAGCAAGCACTCAGAAGACTTTTAAAACATTTTTATTAAGTTATTCCTAAAGCTGTATTTTCTTATTTTAAGAGTTTTTGTTTAATCTTTCAGCGCACTGGTTCACTGTCCTAGTTCACAAGAACACCTAATGACACAGAGTCGCTGTTCATGATATTTGACACACTTGTGCTATGAGTGAAGATCTCATCTGAGTGTTTTCACTATGTAGCTTTGAATTGCAAATAAAGAATAAGAATAAAGCTACTAATTCTTAATGAATGTAATTACCTAATTTGATTTGCTTAGAATTACTTATAATCTGTTATCACAGGGCTCTAGAGTGCGACCAAATTTCTCAGTGGTGCCACTGACAACTCTGAAAGTCTCTGTGTGGTCTGTTGGCAGTGTTGCCAGATCCAAAATCCCACAGTATCGTACAGAGAAGCCTAAATTATCGTTTTTCAGTACAAACGATCGTACATTATACATTTGATAATAACGTTCTATAGATGACTTCACACTAATATAACAAAGAAGGCGTTTCAGATTGCCCTGTTTAATAAGCATCTTTAAAACCAGAACTATAATGTAGTGAGAGTGTGTGACCTCCACGCATGCGCATTTGCGCAGTTGTACAGATCCAGAGTCAGTTTATGTAATAGACACGATAGCATGAATCTTTAAGCACTAAGGTGAAATCTGATTTCAGAACCGTTTGAAATGATGTAGGTTAATTGACATGGGAAAGCCACTGCAAAAGACGGTGTTAATAGAGGCAAAGTGAAATATCGTACATTTGGGGATTTTTTAAATTATTGATCGTATATGGTACACAACCCAAAATTATGGTACAAATACGGTAATTATCTTACATCTGGCAATTCTGTCTGTTGGGCAACAACAGACACACATTATGCCCATATCGTGGTCTAAACCAATCAGAGATAGTCAGGGGCGGGACCTTTCTGATTGGCCGTCGTTCAGATATTCCTGCAGTCCTTCGTGTGTGCGTTTGAAAATGCAGGCGGATAGAGAGAGGTGAATAGCTTGAATAAACCCATATCAATTCATTAAATCCTTAATTGACTAAATATAAATGTATTTTGCCAGAAACGCCAGAATCTCAGGTTAAAGATCACAAAACTATTTCAACAACCACCAAACAGCTAAAACGCTGAATGAGAGCGCATGAACGGATTCTGCACAAAGATGTAAACACAGAGCGTGGACCCGACGCATCAAAATCGGTGAGATGCTGCAGGTTTCATCACTCTCCAACCAAAGCACACTGAACCAGCACCAAAAACGACGTTTCAAATTTGATAAAAATCGTCATTATTTCCCTCTTACTTTTGCTATTTTGCTTCCACCACACCGCTGTTGTGCTTCCTGCACAAAAAAAGTTTACCAAATTAAATCTCAGTTTTCTGCATTATTTTCTTGGCTTATGTGTACACTGCTGTCTGCTGCTGTTGTTTTGTTTTGTTTTTTTCAAAAATGACCTCTGACAAGAAAGCCTTATTTCTGCTGTTTAATAGCGAAGAAATTTTAACTTTTTTAAAATTACACCAAATTGCAAAACGCTTAGCTGTGTCTTTAATGATAAATGATGAGAATTATAATATTTCTGACAGTCTGAGTCAAAATTGAATCGAATCAGGACCTTGTGAATCAGAATTGAATGGAATATAGAGATCAGTGATGATAACCAACCCTAGTGAGTAGCCTAGGCCTGACAGAAGTGGATGTAGCTGTAGGTAATGAGAAAAGAACGATTTATAACTTTTTTTTTCATATCACTTGATTTTACTAAAGCGTGAATTAATATCCTGTATTCCCTGTAAACAGTGTGCAGCATGTAGGACACCAAATTCTTTTAATGAACCTGTTAAAGTTGAATAGCTTCCACTTTCCACCTGCTTGCTCCAGCCTGTACTGAGGTCTAGTCAGCCAGCTGAAAACACTTGAGTAATTACACTGGATAGGGCCCCTAAGGGCCCCTAATAAGGTTTAATGTTATCAATGTGAAGTGGGGAAGTGATTCAAAACATGAGGTAGCCTACAACTAACCTGAGATACGTTTATAGTAGTTGGTATGTGAAAATATTAGCTTTGCTAATCAGAAAAAAAAACATGTTAATAAATAACAGAACAGGTATGAGATATGAACAAGGACTTTAAATAGACAAAGAGAAGGCACAAATGATTAGAACGGGATGAATACTGGGCCAAAGAGTAAGTACGAAATACTTGCTATAGCTAGCTAAGCATATAGCTAAAAACAGCTGAAACTGTTAGCTAACGGTTTGGATTAATACGTTTTTAAACACTAAGCTGACGTTTAATGGCATAGTAGAAAAAAGTAATGGAAGAATGGTTTCATAGTTAGCAAAATATAAAGATGATAATAATAACAAGTTGGCTATATAAATATCTAAAACGTTTAACCATCATTGAATACCAGATAGCTAACTGTAATGCTGAGAGTAATCTGAAGTCATTCAGAAGTGGTTTAAATAAAAGTGTATTCATAAAGAAATAAAATTCTTAAAAATGAAGTGTTGAAAATGATTATAGATCTGCAGGTAATGAACAGATGCTAAAATACAAAGATTGTAGCTCAGAACAAATTGATCCAAACAAAAAATCGGACCTATAGTTTGACTTGGTTTAAAAAAGTGTTAAGTTAGACTGAGTTCAGATGAACGCATTTAACAACAAACATAAGGTACTTGAATCCATCTCAATTTATCTGCCAGCTTATATCAGATAAAACATAATAAGTTACTTTCCTCTGTTTATTCGATTTGGGACTAATATATCTCCCACATGTTAAATCTAATTTACCCCTGTTCTTTGTCTTTGTATTCAATTTTTAGATTAGCTCCTCTAAATTACCTTGGCTTTACCTGCCATAATCTCCAGACAGAGGCTACATATAACAAAGCCTGATTGCACTGCCAATTCTAATCTATTAATTACAGGATAACCTCGGCTAAATCTCTGTTTTCCATCTCTTTGCACAGATGAATAGCATGCCTTAGGCTTCCAAAGACTACATTGGTGCATGTTAATGAATTACCATTAACCTCACTGCAGGATGCCTACTTGTGAGACTGATTTGTGTTTCCCCTTTAGCAGCCAGATCAATCATATTTCTTGAGGCTGCTGCTCTGACAGTCGATGCCAAAGCTTACAGTGATCTGTGGGTCCCTTTAAACAAAAACCTAACTGCTATTTTAAATAATCATGGTGGAAACAGCTGTACTAAAGTTTCTGCTCTAAATTTAAAAGGATAACATCTCTGGGTGAGATAGGAAGTTGTCAGCATTCCTGCCTTGAATGTCTCATGACTACAGGAAGAACCTGCTTTCTCCCATGTTTTTAACTGCCTTGCCTGCACAGATCAAACAAGATGATGTGTGTGAATGTGTGATGTTGTGTGACATCTTAACCTAATCAGACATGTTTGGATGGAAAAGTTTGCGTTGTGTTGAAGGGAGACCTTATCGGTGGAGTTGTGTTTAATCTCTATAGCTAACATGGCAGCATTTTCATGTCCCCCTTTTCTCCTGGCCTCTGTTAGATATCAGACCTTTTTTTTTAATCACACCTGAATCCGTTATTTTGTGGCAAAACTTTTGCACACCATATTTTTCAGAGTGCACATAAATGTCCATATCCAGATTTCTGTTGTTTGAGTAAGTAGATGGGTACATGATAGCTTTACAGGTGTGGGTAAAAAGTAACAGATTAATAAAACTCAGCTGTAAACAACCACAAGTTGATACTTTTTTATATCTTGCTTTATTAGAAATCAAACACTTAACACATTCCCAACTATAAGTCAGTAAAATCCATTTAAATGTATAACAAGTTGCTCCATGGTGGTGTAATACTCAAATCTAACAGCAGATGGCATATGAAAGCAGCTAAGTTTCAGGCATCTTAAGCAAGAGAGCAAGGCTTTGTATAAAAATAGCATTGATATAGTGGATAACACTTGTGTTCATTTTAAAATCGTATGTGTGTAAACTTGGGTGTGAAGCACTGAAGCAAAGACGTCTAGGTCACGATTATATTTGATGCTTTTGCAGGATCATTGCGGATGAGGATTTTCCGCCTCTGAAATCCTCAACACTGGGGAGCTGAAGTTGGAGGAGCAGGGCACCAAGTTCTGGGTGTTCAGATAGCTAATTTTACTGCTGCTGTCTTCTGTGCTTTCTTCCAGGCTTCTAAGTAATGAGTCTGCCCCCTCTGACTGGCTGCTAGGCTGCGGCGGGGGCACCAGGCCATGCAGGAGGCTGTTCCCCAGGTGGGAGTTGCACCGAGCTAAGTTCTCAGTTAGATGCTGCATGTACACCTCCTCCAGCTGTTTCTCTAGGAGCCCGTTCAGCACAGAGTTAGACATTGGCTCTAGCCCCGATCCAGGCAGATCCAGGCTGATGTTCACACTGTCCCCCATTGCTAGATAACCCTGGTCTGGTATGGATGGGACTGAATTCTGTGGCTCTTGCTGGGCAGTGCCTGGACTAACTTGAGAGATGGGAGACTGGTTGCAGAAATCAGTCTGGCCAACAGCAGTTCTCAGTAGATTGTGCGTGATGCGGCCCGAGTCAGCCACCTGCAGGTCTGGATACTGTTCCAGCAAGCTACAGTCTTCTATGTAAACGGGGTGCAGGTCAGTGGGGATCGAGAGGGCTACAGGTCTCTGAGGCACCACTTTGAGAATCTGAGGTTGGCTGAAGTTTAGATCTTCCTCTTTGATCCCTGATTACAGAAGAGAAACTGGTTACATGATTGCCTAAAATGTTTTCTTCCCAATATGAAACCAGATAAAGGGCACAAACGATTGTTTACAACATGGATTGCTCCTTGTTGTTATTAGCTATATTTATTTATTTTATACAGCTGTTGAATTATTGACCCAACCTATAATATGGGTATTTTTAGTTTTAGATTCAACTGGTTTTTAACCTTTGAAAACATCATAAATCCACTTTCACCTATACCAGACTTTATCCTAATTCACTTAAAACTACATTAAATATAGTTAACTGAACTAAAATCTAAAACTAGATGTAAAAAAAAAAAAAAAAAAAGCATTTAAGTTAACTAAAGTA
>VUQR01000852.1:43212-58147 GCA_015108515.1 Hemichromis elongatus
GGGTGGGTCTTCCCCCCCCCCCCCCCCCCGGGTCTAGGTAAGGCTGGGTCCAGATGTGGGTTAGGCCTGAGGTGTCAGGTTGGAAGCGATGTGAAGCTGCTACTGCTGTGCTTCTTTCTTCGCTTGAGCCTCGGCCTCCTGGAGAGAGAAAACAGAGAGGGAAGGGACAGAGTGTGTTAAATTAAAATGGAGGATGCTGGTTAATATATCCCTTGCCACAGCTCAGAGGAAACCCCCCTCTGTCTCCATGGTAACTGGCACACCTCCCTGCAGTCCCCTTTCTGGCAGAGAGGAGGCGCCAGTGAGCAAAAGCGCATGAACCGATTGGAGGCCTGCTGTGGTGTGAGGATATCATGAACAGATGTATTATGTAATGTGTGTTTTCTTTATGGAAATTAAAGTGTGAATACGAGTGTATATTTAGGATCATTTTACAGGAAACGTGGCTGAGGCTGTAGGAATGCACTTGTCAGGAGGGACAGGCGCCCAGCATGCGTTACTGTGTCCGTGAGCTTACTTTAGAGCCCGGTGGAGCGGTCAGACCCAGAAATGCGTACACGGCGTTTTCCTCCCTGGCGTCGAAGAAGGCCTCGTAGTTCTGCGAAGCAGGAAGAAACACAAACAGAGGTTTAACGCAGATCAATCAGATGATCCGGCTCTCCCGAAGCCGAGCGCTGATAATTTGAAACAGCCTTTGAGCATGGCAACAATTGGAGCAGCTGTGAGAAACAGTTGAGGTTGTGTTATCTGTCCAAGGACAGACCTCGGCGGTCGGTGTGATAGGAGGGCATTGTCTTTTAAGAATGCAGCGCAGGGTAAACAAGCTAACGCGTTCAGCCCCTCTATGGTTTAGCTGTCTCGCACATTCCTGATCCCTCGCTCCTTCTCTCTTTGTCTTCCTCCTCTTTCTCCACCAGCGCACAAAACAGATTTTTCAAAAGAGCCCTACAGCTGCGAGCATCCCTGGGAAATGCTGTCGTCTTTGTCTGTGACATTCAATACGGCCCATCCTGCAAGTGCACCTTCACTTTGAGCCACCCGTTAGCAGCACAGCATGATGCCACAGCGCACTCATGCTAAAGGCCCCGAGTGTTTACAAAGGGAGTCAACGAACATCTGCTAACACAGTGCATCAGGTTTGTGTAGTGTTTGGTAGAGTATGTCTGATCAGCACAGCTGCCAAACTGATTCCTGAGTAAATAAACGAATAGGGGGAAAAAATGAATGGGAAAGTAAACAAACAGCAATATTGCTTTGTGTCACATTTTAAGACTTAATGCCCACATTTGTTTTGTTTATTTTTTTTAAGTGTATTTAGTGCCGTTAATGGAAAACCTTTTCTTTTTTTTTTAATGTAATGGTTTATTTGTTTGTTTAGAAATAATGAGCTCATGGGTGAAGTCTGAACCTTACTCTCTGTGTTTGAGAAGTGTAGCCTTCTACATTCATGCATTCATACAGCCATGGCAAGAAAACTTATTAAATTTGCAGTCTGGGTGTCGTTCCTCCTATAGACTGATTCATGCATTGGTTTGTAGATTTCTCAAATGAGGAGTGGATGACTAAGAAATCACAATATATACTTTTTCACTAGAAGCGAGCAAATCGCAGACCTGTGGCCTGGTGTCTCGATTAAATTTTTGGTAGAGGATACAAATTTTGTTGTCCTACGGATGCTATATGATGAATGTGACACATAGAATCAACACAAACAGAGATCGTAACCTTGCATTCGCAGGGGGATGAGGGGTATGAAAAAGAAAAGTATTGGGATTTATAATAAATGTTTGTTTTTGTTTTTTAAAGTATACAGATGCTAATAATCGATTTCTGTGTGATGATGTTCATCACAGTTTTGTTCAGATTGGCCAACTTGTTAAGGAGGATAGTGCAGTACTACATATATATATATATATATATATACACACACACCCCGATCAGGTATCACATTCTGACCACCTGTCTAATATTGGGTTGGTCTTGCTTTTGCTGCCAAAACAGCTCTGACCTGCAGAGGCATGGACTCCGCTAGCCCCTTAAGGTGTGCTGTGGTATCTGGCACCAAGTTAGGAAAGGATCCTTTCAGTCCTGTAAGTTAAGAGGTGGGATCTCCATGTATCAGACCTGTTTGTCCAGCACGTTCCACAGATGCTCAACTTTAGAGGCTCAAACTCATTGTTGTGTTTCTCAAACCACCCCTGAACTATTTCTGCTTTGTGGCAGGACGCGTTAATGGTCCGCAACAGTGGTAGGTGGTACGGGTCAAAGTAGCATCTGAATTAAAGGCAGGACTCTGACTTTCAGTCAGAACCAGCATGAACTGTTTCAGCAGTCTGTTGGATCGGACTACACAAAGCCAGCCTTCGCTCCCAGATGCATCAGTGATCCTTGGCTGCCCATGACTCTGTCAGTGGTTCATCACTGCTAGGAACATCCCACAAGAGCTTCAGTTTAGAAGATGCTCTGACCCAGCCGTCTAGCCACCAACATTTGGTTCTTGTCAAACTCTATCAAATCCTCACGCTTGCCCATTTGTCCTGCTTCTAACATCTTCACCTGTCGTCATAATGTTATGCCTGATTGGTGTACACACACATTTGCTGCGTTGAAAATGCAACCCTACCTTAAAAGACACCCTGATTTATCATCAGTTTTACTATAAGTTAGACTATCATTTACAAAAACGACCATAATTTTGTAATCCGCCAGGTTTAAAACTAGCGATCGTGAACATAACCTCAGCAGGAGAGCGTATAGATCAAGTGACATTTTTTCATAGACTTTAATTAATATACTTTCTTGGCAGGTAGACAAGCTCCCCCTTATTACCCAATAACTAAAGGTAGTTTGCATCAGTTTAATTTTTCAGACCCAGGGGCTATGTCCATCTTTTATTTACTGTCTGTAGGGGCAACGGAACAGTGACATATTGAGACCTTACGTGTTTTGTATCAGCTTTAGTCTCCAACAACTCTGTTTCCACTTTTAAAAAAACATGAGCTGTGTTGTAAGTTGCTAGATTCCCCACTGCGTTCACCAGCTATTTGCTAACTATGTCTGGCAGCTTTGCGGTGCTGGGAAGGGAGTGTACAGAGTGTATTTTTATGAAAGCCTTTTCACTTAACACAGCAGCTACTGAAAGAACAGCGAAGCTGCAGTATATAAAACCATAACAAAGGGATAAATGACGCCTTTACGCTCTGCATACTTGAGGTAAACTTTTAAGTCGGTGGGTATTGAAGACATGAGCCTTATTGTCACAACAGTAGCTGCTTAAGTGTGTGTGCGTCTGTGTGTCTTACCCCGCAATATTTGGTTTCATTAAATATCTGTGGGGGGAGCGGGTTTCCCGTGGCAGGCCTGGATTCCTCTGGGACATTTTCCCTCATCCACTTCCTGTTAGCCTCATTGGCTGCGATGTCACACTCCTCGAACTCGATCTTATTGGCCGCCAGGAAGCCCATCACATCCTGCTGCTGCTTTTTAATCTGTGTGCGGGTGGATGAGAAAGGATGACAGAGGGGGAAGTTGTCAGTTAAACATGAGTCAGCCATACGAGCAAACACAAGAGCCTCAGTTCACTGTGCTGTCATGAGTCTGTATTAGAAATAGGGGGACTTTTTCTCTCCTGTGAGAACTACAGAGATCACTGATGCTCTGTTACTAAGTTACCACTCTGCTAGTAAGTGAAGGAAGTGATACATGAGTATTGAAGCTGATGAATTTGGGCAAGGCTACGCAGGTACAGATTATATTTTATCTTTATTAAAAAAAAAAACACACCATACAGTGAAGAAGACTGCAGACACCTGACACGTGTTTAAAATAAAAGCATCTCAAAATAAGTCAAAGGCTGCACTGTACCGTTTTTCTCACTGTCTGTCATTTTTATGCAGATGTGAGATGTTTCGACGGGAGGATTTCCTGCTGCACTGGAAAAAACACTAAATTAAACATTAACACATTCCTCATTTGTCACACTTCTAAAATAGTCTATCCGGCTTGTTGCAAAGCAACATTTTTATCTTAGGGGATGCAGCTCTACAACCGAGAAGGAAATAAAGATCTATCAAGGTTGCCACGGTGATATTTTGTGGGGTTTCATCTCTTTTCAAAGAAGCCTAAATGAATCCCGCCGCGAGATAAAGAAGAAGCTACAGTCTGCATAAACGTGAGTGTTTAACTTTGTTTTCTTCCTTCTTTTGTATCTTTGGGTGTGTGTGTGTGTGTGTGTGAGAAGTTGTGGTCCAATGAGTTCTCAGTGGGTGTGTATGAGAGGGAGGATGGCCCTACAAGGCCAGACGGAAACATTAGCTCCTCTGAGACTTGAGAGGAGGTAACTGGTCAAACACGAGCCAAATAAGGCCTGCTGCATGGAGACGCACACACACATCCAGTCTCAGCTGCATACACACACCACAAGTAAACCAACTTCACCACAAAAACACATAATAAGGATCAATGTATCGTCTTTGTGCCAGACCTGACGCCCCCGTGCGAGGGTTCCTCCCAGCTTCATGGCGTGCAGATGAGACAGGTGGATTATTTAATAACTGTTGACACTTCACTAAGGCATGGAGGACAGCACTCTGATCAGCCAGGCTGCAATCTGAATCATGACAGTTTCACTCCAAAGGGCAAAGTCCTAAAACCAGCTCTCTCTCTCTTTCCACCTGCCCCAAAAAGCAATGCAACGTAAAGCAACCGAGCAGAAAACTCAAAGGCTCTTTAACAGACTCGGCGTCTCCTAACATGCACCGAATAAATCGCTTCATGTCTCGCACCATCACAGGAGATTATTTGAATTTCAAAATTCTGCGACGACAAGTTAAGCATGAGATTTATCAAACTTTGGAATCTTTTCTGCTTCACTTTGGTGCACTCAGGACATTGCTCCAACAGGGCTACATTGTACAGTTGCCAAGCAAAATTAATTCGTAGGACAAACTGGCCACATGCCATCTGCACCCTAACTCTAATTGAGCAGTGGGAGCTCCCAGCTCTGGCCCTCTGAAATGCTCCCTCGTGTCTTGAGTCCTTGGATTTAGGTGTGGTAATAAACAAACACTTATTTCTTATCCATTTCTTCAGAATGCTACTATATCATTCCTCTGACTTTTTCTCAAGAAGAGGACAGTCATCTTCTTCTTAAGTAGAAGAACACAAAAAGAAGTGTGAGGCAGGCCAGTATGTGCCTTACAGGAGAGACCTGCAAGTGTGAGGTTTCATTTCCATAAACTATGCTTCTCTTGCATCGAGCCCAAGCATGCAAATTAATACTGGTATTTAGCTGAACATGATGCAAAAACCGAAAAGGGTGCGCTAATGTCAGGGTTGCTTCTTTTGCATAGATGCTGATCAGTGTATGCCATGTTACGCTATCTAATCCAGGCATTTGTGGAACTAACCCAATGACTCCTAATCAATCAAGCGAGCCTTGTAACATTTCCTACAGTTGGATGTTCAGTCATAGAATGACATTCAATAACATTCAGTTATTAAATGTCTTGCACTGACAATTGGTAACCAGTTTTCCTTTAGGCTAAACTGTTTAAATATCTTCACGATCAAAGTAAACTTAACATACTTAAGTACTCGGGCTTACAATCAAATTAAGCCAGCTGAACATCAACATGTTAGCATTGTTGCTTTGAGAAAAATAGCACCCAAAACACCCACATAGTCAGTGTTTTGTGCAGCACTCACTTAGCGCCGTGTCTCCTGTGTGACTAACTACACTGATTTCAAATGTCTCATCTGGATTAGGAGAGAGGAGCCTGAAACAAACACTTAAAATCACTGATAACTACTATCATAGCACTTACTTGGCACACTAATTAAATTTGATCACATTCCAAGATTAGCTGACGGACACACCCATGGAATGACTCGGGAAATTCCACATTAACTTACTATAGTAGTCTGTCCGAAACCTTGATAAACAACCGGTAGGATAATTATTAGAATATGAAAAAATATCAAACTATGAGTTTGACGTCATAGCAGACATTGCCGGATAGCTTGCCGGAGCTTTGACGTCAAAAACACTTGTATACTATAGTTTTAAATTTGTTAATAATTACTTGGTTAAAATTAAATGAGACTGGATTAACATTGTTACCCCTCCAACTGACTATCTGCTCTTAAAAGTTGCCATGCTAAGCAAAAAATGGTATGTCTATAAAGATGCATGCAGGACACAGTGACTGCAAGGTGTTCGGTCTAAATCATCAACCTTCTACAAGGTGTTTGTGCTGATAAGCTGTGTTTGGTTTACACCAACATCTAAACTTTGATTTCGTTTGTCTAAGGGATACTGTTCCAGACGTCTTGCAGTTTGTTCGGATGCATCTTTGCAAGCTTAAGGCTTGCTCCCATGTTCTTCTCTGCTGGCGACCCTTCCAAATAGGCCATATTTGTTCAGTCTTTTTCCAACTGCACTTCAGTGGACTTTAACGTTTAACATGCTAACTGAGGCCTCCGGACTCTAAGATGTAGCTCTTGGGTTTTTTGCAGTTTCTTTGATCACAGCAAACTCTGACCTTAGGGTGAATTTTCCCGGGACGTCCACTCCTGGGAAGATTGTGGCGCCATTCCAGACCATAAAAACTGCCAAAGCTTCTGCTTTGGCAGATTATAGGTGCTCACACTTGATTCAAATACATTTGGTTATTCATCACCTGGCTGCTGCTTGCCAACTTATTTTCTTTGGAAGCAGTAAGGGTGTGCCAAGTTTTTTCCAAGTACTACATAGTTTTTTGAAACTTTCTTTTACCAGTTCTACAGTTTACTAAGACAAAAAATATGTCAAATTATGTTTCTGATTTATTAATAAGAACAACTAGTTCCTGTGTATTGGTGAGTTCAGTGGAACTTACTGTATATCATTACATGAATGATCATTGTTGACTGACTAGAATCTGAGTTAAACACAGCTGAAGGAGGTGGAATCTGCATCATGTGAACTTTAGTTTACATTCCTTATCATCACGTGAGAGAGTTATGGCAGGACAATGAGATCACATCCAGACATGATCAATCCCAGAAAAGGTCAGAACTCCGGCATTAACAGCTGCCAGACAATGACAAGCATTGATTGGATCCACAACACTGGCTTAGATCAATATGGTGGACACTAAGTGAATACCCTATCTGATTAAGCGTTGGGTTCAGCACATGTTAATTTCAATAAGAAGGGAAAGAAAACATGTTTAAAACACCAGTTGTTCTTCACAGATAAGGCAAATAGCCTTTCTATTCCCTGGAAGCCCAACATTTGAATATGGGGGGAAAAAAAGAACTCTTTGCTCCAAGAGGAAACATGAATCAACCCCTGCCCTGTGTGCTCATAAGGGATAAGCGCCTTGTCTTGATTAGATCACGTCTGATTTCAGCTGAAAACAGTTGCTTACTGGAAAAGTACCAAAAGCAGTAGCCTCCACCCAGCCCTGAGCTCAGTCAGCATTACAGTGTAGTTACAAAAGAGCCTAGCGCTGCTGCTCTGGTTGAATTCTCTCACTGCCGCATGGAGGTGAAACAACAGCAAAATTAGCTGATATACAAACCAATTGTAGCATCTGCCCAAATCAAGTCTGACCTATAAACCTTAACATCAGATCCACAATAGGGAGGAGCATGATCAGCCTGACATTCTGAGGAAGAAAGTCCCGGGCATACAGAGTTACACTGCATGTCCACAGCAGCCCAGGTTATTACAGACTCACAGAGCATTTATTGTGACAATAAGGAAATTGTAAAACAGTGTGGCTGCGGTTCAGGCATGAAAATGAGGGAGGAAATGTGCCATGGTGCTGGCCAATAACATTGTCTTATTAGACATTTACAGTTTAAGTTGACCATGTGGTCTATGGTATAGATATACTGTTGTAGGTGCGTGTGTGCATTTGCATGTGTGTATTTAAGGAAAAAAGATTCTAGTTTGTTACGCAAATTTGGCCTCGCTCAAAACCAGAGACCAGGTGCAGCAGAGATACCTGGTGGCATTCTGTAAAACATACTTTACATACAAATCGAACATCAGAAATTTGGGTTATGTTTTAAAGAGCTATTAGCGACAGGATTGAAAACATCCCCGGAGAACTCACACGAAGACACGATATTATATATCTAAGTTATTCAAATGCTCTGCTTCACATACAATAATGTCAGCTCACATTATGATACCTCCTCCTCCGAGCTCAGACCAAAGTCAAGCAGCAACCTCCAGGGATAAAAACTGAAACCGATGCGGGAAAGTGCCAAAAACACCAGTTCATCAAACGGCCACTTGGCAATATATTGCATCACGGCTTCTTGAACTTGCACAAAATATCGCTGTTTTTATAATTGCATGCAGGCACTGTTAACAGATTCCACTGTTAATTGTACTAACTAGTTGCTCTTGGTAGTAGTGCTAATAATATTGAGTCCTCATAGTACTGTAACTTGAGTTAGTCTGTGATTCTAGGCACTAAACATGGCATCGACATCACAAGGCAAATGTCTCCTGGGGAAAGCTTTTATCTTCAGATGGGATAAATATTGAGATGTTTGGCCACAATGACAAAAGGTCTGTTTCAAGGAGTAAAGGTGAGGCTTTCAAAAGAACAATATTGTACCAACTGTCAAGCATGGTGGTGGTAGCATTATGCTCGACAGTTGTTACAATGTTGTTAGGTTTGAAAGCCTAGCATTATGCTTTTGGACGGTTTCAGTGCCAGTTAGAAAAGAAGGAGGACTCACTTCAAACTCTTTAACTTCACCTAAATCAACTGATAACATGTTGAAACTTAGAATGTTTTGTTCCAACAGGACAATGATCAGAGCTGGTTTTGGAATGCATAAGACATGCTAGCAATTAGCTTCTGGAATGGTCTTCCCAAAGCCCCAACCTCAACCCTATTTAAAATTTTGGGACTATGCTTAAAAGCCAGGTCTGTGCAAACAAACCAACCCGATTAAATGAATTCTACCAATTTTGTCAAGAACAGTGTTCAAGTATCCATCCAGAATTATGCCAGAAGCTTGTCGAAGGCTACCAAAGATGCCTGATCAAGAAGAAACTCGCTAAGGCACATTTAGCCAATATTAGTGAGTGTGTATATATACACTTGAGCCCGTATGTATACGTGACAACTTGTGTATATCAGAGAAAACCTGAAATGATTTCAAACGTTTGTACCAAGGTTATGTTTTTGAAAATCTGGAAAAGTAACAGTTCAAAGAAACCATTATAAGCCCAAAATGACCATGTCATTTATGACCAAAATCTTATTTTGAGGAACAGTACTGTTGACATAACTCACCCCAGTTCTTTTTTTCATTACCATGCTGTAGCCTTTTCTAACTGAAATCTATCTCTTGACACATACTGTAGCTCTAACATTGTGCTCTTCTATGACAAACTGGTATACTCAAGCTCAATCAAATTAACAGTACTTTGCTTTTGGCCTTTGGCTCTTATACGGATCAGCTTTCCCATGGAATCAATCAGCCCCAAACGCCAACACAATGCTCGAACACAAACCAGAACTTAATGTCTTTGGAAAACAAAACCATCTATCTGGATGACGCTCACTGATGTCGTTTGTCAAGTGCTGAATCTCATATAGCCCTCTGGCTAACTTCACACAGTCTGTCACTCTGACCTGCATTCAGTTTCCTGTGTGCAACATAAAAAATGCTTGAAACATTATTTTTTTTAAATACTCCTACTTATCTTCCTGTTTTTGGATGTTCCTCTCTCCACATTCTTATTCATACTCGAGTGCTTAATGTAGTATCAGACGGTGCCGGGTAGAGGAATGCGATGACACTGTTTTGTAGACACAGACGCAATCAAAAAGCAAGCTTAGTTTGGACGGAGGCTTATCGCCACAGTTTCCTGCCTAGCAGCTTTCTGGTGCTAATGCATGAAGAGAGATTTTAAATACTATGTAATTCAGACATTCAGTAAGTGCTTCCTTAGACTACAATAGTGCATCTGCTAAACTAAAAATCAAAGGGAGTGAGTTAAAAATGAAACAAAATGAACTCTGACACTGCTCTGCTGACTATGAAAGCAGCGCAGCTTGGAGATGATAACATCACAGGTCTGTGCAGAACAGCAGTACATAAGCTCGTACACCTCTTCGAGAGGACTTAACCAAAAACAAATCAATGAGAGGTAATGCACTCTCCCAGACAGACTCCACCACGCTGATGGCATTGCTGGATCTAAACTCACTCTGCTCTGACTCTACAGGAAGCTCCTGTGCTCTAAAGCCTGCTGCTGAGCCTGTGCAAATGTCATTTACTGTCAGGGCAATAAAGTCACTCAGAGCTGTCCAACTGAAAGGAGGCTCTGTGTTTGATTATTTCCTGTATGTGAGCTGTGAAAACAAACGGCTGGCGAAGGGGAAACCGCCCTACAGGTGATCTAAAGCACAGGGGCATGGCAAGTGACTAAAAAGTTGGACACTTTTATTAAAGGAATCTTTAAAGGTGCATTTCTCCTGATAAAAATTGCACATTGCAAGTTTTGAGACTTTGCAGACACCGGGCGCGATGCTAAATGCAATGTTTTTATTGCATCTTATGTGGACTAGTTGTAGGATACAGTGGGCAAGAACTCAGTGTTTAATGAGCTTCTACGTGCTGGTGTTTAGGTTGATCCAGAACTCCAGCAAGTCCTAAACAGTGCTTCAGGGCTGCAGCTGCTTGTCTAAAAGGGGGGCCCTAGAGAATTGCATCACCATCATTCCTCTGCACTCTGGAAGAAACTGGCAAGTCTGGAGCTAAAAGAATGTCCTCTGTACTGAAGGAAAACAAGAGTCCTGCTCTGGCATCAGGTGACACAGCTCATCGTTTCAAATACATCTATTGATTTTTTTTTTCTGCATGCCTCTCCTGTTCACAGTCTAGATTCAACTGAAAAACCCAATAAACTGCCGCTCCAGGAAGCACTGTGACAAACCGCAGCTGAGAGAGACAGAGACGCCCGCTCGTTCCTCAAACTTCCTCCCTGCCCTTTTCTCTGTGCGCGAAGTTAAAAGAGAATCAAGGAGAGACTCGAGCTGCGTTCAAAGTGTGGCGGAGAGCAAGGCTGCATGCTTATTGATGAGTCAGGCCACCCCGCGCACTGAGAGGATGTCAGCCCGATGGTCATCAGTTAAGTTAAATAAAAAAAGTTCGGCCTGGCTGATGCATATAAACCCGCCTGACACCTCGTACGCACACAAGCCACACGCAATCATCCCCAATCTTACCGAAGTCGATCCAGAGGACGATGCTATGTACACTTTGATGACCATCTTATCTCCCTGATGCTGTTGTCACAAAAGTCCGGCGGGCTGAGCTGGTCGGCTGCTTGCTCTGATGCTCGCAGACACTGTGCAGGTGGGCGGCTGAGCAGCGAGACACAAAGAAGGGAAAAAAAAAAAAAACTACAGCAACAAACTTCCGAGGCTGAAATAACGTACCAGGCTCTGGTAGACAGCGCAGACGATCTGCGCAAATGCTCCGGTCCTCAGCACTGGATGGAGCTTTGCATTCCTCCCCCGCCTCCACTCTGCCTCCCCGCCCCTTCTAGCCTCTCTCTCTCTCTCTCTCTCTCTCTTCTTGTGTGTGTGTGTGTGTGGAGCTGAAAAGCACACACTCTCAGACTTGTACACGCACAGAAAGAGAGCTGGAGAGGTGGCCTGTCAAGATGGCAACGGGGTTATACTGCCTGAATATTTCAGCATCGACCTCCCCCTCCACAGCATCACCATCACCCCTCCTTACCCCTTTGTCTGCAAGCCAGACACCGGCTATTGTTCGGCGCACACTGCACGTGCGCACGGTTACAGGTGTCCCGGCACTACGTGTGAACGAGGAGACAGGTTAATGTGATAGAAAATAAAAATCTGATGTGATTTTTTTGTTTTCGAGCGCGTATGTGTGTGTAACAGCACCGCTTGTGGAAGCGCCGTCTCCAGAGCAGGCGCTTTATTATTAGCCGGGCTTTGTGGGCCCCCTGCAGGCGTCTGGAGCAGACGACGCGAGGCTTTTTTTTTCCGAAACGAATTTAAGGAAAGCCGACTGACAAAAAAAAGTGTCGGAGAGGAGGAGGGGGAGGAGTGGGCGCCATATTGGACTGAAACTCGAAGGGAATCTATGGTTAAATCTCCCCCCGCTGACCGCTGCAGAGGCGAGCCTGTGCTTTAATAAGAGCCAGCGAGGATGCCTGGCTCGCACTGGGGACATGTTGCCTGCCGCCGGGGCCTGTATGAACCGTGCATGCGGCTCTCTCCCTCTCACACACTAACACGGCTCACTCGTGTGAAGGCAAACATGTCCTCGAACGCGAGCCTTTTCCCCCTTCTTTGCAGGCTTCCTCCCATCTCCCTCTGCAAGAACAAGCCATTCGCGGCAGACCCCTCAACATCACCGGCTCCAAAAATTCCAAGTGTTCTGCAGCCCTGAATGGCGTCACCCGATTGGCCGAGGGCCTATCAATCATGCCTTTAGCCGCACCCCTCCCCCCATTCAACCACTCGCCTCTCTGTTCCAGTGTGTTTACTACACTGCCGAGCATAAGGGAGACACTCGTCTTCACATGCACTGATCCCACAGAGAAAAAAAAAACAGTTTTTAGTTGTATTTGTAAGGAAACCCTCCAAGAGATCAACATGCCCAAGAGAAAGGTACGTATTACTAAAATAGCAAAAATACTTTGAGGCGGATAGCAGCCATTAATGCAATGAAAACGATTGTGAAGACATCCCTCTGAGACATTACTTAATTATAACGCAACGGATAGCGGTTATTTTTCGCTGGTAAATTTTTGCCTGTTTCCTAAATATAATGTGCATTTTTTGTGTGTTAGAGCGAATATTTTCCTGCTCGGACACGGCCTTTAAAACGCCTTTTTCGTGTGCGAGCCGCTGTCCTTTGGGGAGTCAGAAGTCTCTCTCTCGGTCTCCATGCAGTTAAAGCACAAGCAGCAGCCATGCTTTGCAGCTCTTGTCCACCTTCGTCGCCCGACCTACCGAGAACAAACGCTTCGCTTATCGCCGTTCGGGCTCCAAACCGGCCCGAAGTGGCGCCAGAAAATGCCTTAGTGCCTTTACTTTGCATTTTGACCGCGAAAACAAACATTCGCCGTCGCGTTTCGATAAAATTATATATTTTCTCTCTTTGTTCGCGGTCCCAAATGGCTGCGATGGCGTTTCCCTGCCGCCCGGTGGCGCCTGTGAGCCCGTTAAGCCTGGTCCCTCCCCCTTCGCAGAGACTCCCGCGCCAGCTTTCAAATCTCAGCTCCATGCACTGAATGAGAGAAAGAGATGGGGGGGCGTGGAAGGGGAAAGCAAGGCCAGGACCCTCGAAATATGGCCTCAGAGACCCGCATGGCTCTGCTCCCACGGCCTCCGTCGGAATCCAGGCGTGGAGCCGGCATTTCTGGCATGTAAATAACATAAACCCACCTGTATTTGAAATGAACACTGCTTTTCACCTGAAACTGAAAAGTTTTTTCAGCACATCTATGACCAATCCTAATATGTGTCCAGGTCGCACAGCATCTGTTCGCTGTTAATATGAACAGCAGCTAAGCTCTTATTTTTTCCAGTCACTCGTTTAAAGCTGTTGTGTTGTGTTTTTCAGGCACACGGAGCAGAGGCAGGAGAAAAGGAGGAGGTAAGCAAGGAAACAGCGAGCTGCACCTCTTGCGTGCCATTTAAATTCTGATTTTAATTGGCTTGTGAGAGATTAAAAGGAAAAATAAACATTTTTTTGATTAAATACCTCTGCGTCTGTGCTTCCTGCTTGTCAAAATAAAAGCTTCGCATTAACAACAACCTCTTGTCGTGTTTCAGCCCCAGAGGAGATCAGCTCGGTTATCGGCGGTAAGATGGCACACACTTTTACACGCTCACCGACATCACCTGATGAGAATGAACACATTTTTTAAAAAAAACAAAACAAAGCAGGGCGGCTAAAAGTGACACATTAGCAGATATTTAAATAAAGTGTGCAGAGGGGTGCAAAAGAGCAGGTTTTCCAGCAAAGCAGAACTTCTCAACTACTTGTTTTTGCATAACAAAGCATAACAGTGACTTCAGAGCAGTTATATAGTGAATTAGAGTGTAGTGAAATTAGTATAAATGTCTCATATATACTTAAATTTGTTTAAATTTACAATTAAAGCAGAATTAATAAACATTACAGCAAGTTAAAGAAAAAAAAAGCCAAAATAAACCTCAAAGATGTGTTCATGTGCACCTACATGTAATACTAACTTGAAGCCAATAGCTGGCATAATCGCCCCAGTAATGATTAGTGACAAACCGTGTCTTTATTCAAAGAAATTTCTTTTCAGGAACATTTTAGAGCTTTAAAGATGTCTTTTATGCACCAAAGTCCTCATGAACGTTCAGAAGTACCAGGGGAAAAAACCATCAAAGAGACTCCTGTAGCGCTGCTGTATTCGAGCGTAGCAGTTTCCACATCGCTTTCCTCCTCTTTTCCCAGAAACCGGCCCCGCCCAAGCCGGAGCCAAAGGTGAAGAAGGCAGCGAAGGTGAGAGCCTAAACAAAGTTGTATTCGCGGGTGGAGGGAGGGCGGGCGTTTGTAGATGCTCAGCATGCTCACTGTTTGTGTCCGAACGAGAACAGAAAGAAAAGGCTGTGAACGACAAGAAGGAGGACAAGAAGACCAAGAAGGCGAAGGAGAACGCCGAGGCAGAGGCGAACGAGGAAAACCACTCTGAGAACGGCGAGGCCAAGACCAACGAGGTGTGTGAGCGGGCGGACGCCGGGGGGACACCCCCGTCTCCCCGATGCCCTTTTGAAGAAACCTGGTAATATCACGTCAGGGGGGGAAAAACAGAAAGTAGCAACGTTTTAACTTCAGCCTTTCTGCTTCATGCCTTAGGTGGAGGCAGCCCCCGAGGAGGCCAAGGAGGAGGCCAAGTCCG
>VUQR01000858.1:8158-21738 GCA_015108515.1 Hemichromis elongatus
GCCCCCCCCCCCTCCCTGCATCTGAGCCAGCAACTATCCTTCATTACATTTTCTTCGCTCTCCTCTTTCTCCTCATCGTTCTTCATTCCATGTTTTCTTTTTCTCCTTGTTCCATTTCATCTCTACTTCTTCTTTTAATTTTCTCCTCATTTAGCTTCTATTTTTTCATCTCGTCTTCCTCCTGTGTCCACTGTTCAAATAATCTGTCCTGTCCTTTTGTCTCCTTCATTCCTCTCCTTCATTCCTTTCCTTTCCAGCTTCTGTTTTTATTTATTTTAGTTAACTTCTCTCCTTCTGCTCCACCCCTTGCTTTTACACTCTCTTTTCTCAGTTGTTCTCAGTTTTGTCAA
The DNA here is from genome assembly GCA_015108515.1 of Hemichromis elongatus. Taxonomy (NCBI): domain Eukaryota; kingdom Metazoa; phylum Chordata; class Actinopteri; order Cichliformes; family Cichlidae; genus Hemichromis; species Hemichromis elongatus. The sequence goes on from VUQR01000858.1 coordinate 8,509, forward strand.
ACTGGTCAGCTAAACAAGTGTCAGGAGGTTTGTTGACCCTGTTTGGATTGTCGTATCCATTCTGAATGAAATGAAATAAAATGAAATCTCTCTCCTGACAAATAAAAGCAGCTACATTAGAACAATAATATTAGAAAAATCACTTAATCTAAAACGAGCTAAACTCAAATCCACTGTGGAAACTGAACCCATTTAATCTATTTCTGTATTTTCCTCAGATGTGGTTTACTTCTCATTACTTTGTAAAAATGTCAAAAATACTATAAGCATCGTTAAAATCTCGTCCCACTAAATATGGTCAATAGTTTAGGAAGGCTACTTAGTTGAAACCCTAACTGCCTTAGTGTTTTTTACAAACGAGCCCACATTTCTACAGGTTGGAGGTTTAAACATCATGAAATAGTTTCCTCCCCCTCGTCGGCACCCACGTTAGCAAGAGCATTTTCAGGATTTGTCTTAAATGGGCCAGTGCAGGCAGGCCAGGGACAGGCTTTTCATACTTTGTCCAGTCTTTAGGTGGAGCCCTGCTTGGTTCTACCTGCGTTTATTCAACGAATCACCTCGCTGCATTTGAGTACGAGCTTAAAGCTCAGAGCTCAAGTCATTGTTGCCCTTGTGTTGTTAAGCAGGCTTAGTGAGGTTTGAGTCTTTAACTTTTTCATGTTGTGTTTTTAATTTGCCTCCTTCAAAATCTTGAAAACAGTTAACTCCCCAAAGTACCTGCTTACCTGCAAACATCTCCTCCTGTGGGCAAAACTGACTCTCCACCACTCCTCAGCATGGCTCCTATCAGTAGACAGCAAACAAAGGAAAACCAAGTAAGAACTCTAAACACTGAGGCATTAATGGCAACCGTCTCCTCCACTTCACACTAGCCTGTCTGCTCCTCTCTGGCATTCATTCATAACATTTTTTGTCTGAAAACAAACTTACCTGGTTTCACCTACCGACTCAAAAGCTCCAAATCCTGAAAACAATCATTGGTCTCTGGGTGCTGCTTCTGATACTATGAGACGAGTACATTAAAACTGTAAGTACCTGAGTAGATGTACTGCTACTTGCTACCACTGGTAGCACTTTCATCCAATGCAGTTGTCCAGAATAATAGTCACAGTAATTCACTTTCTGCAGCATTCAGCGCTGGAAGATGTTGATTTCACATCACATGTGACTAACATCCACGAGAGGACACGCAACGCAAACATTCATCGTTGATCACTGACACTCAATTCTTCAGATTTTTTCTTCTTCTTCTTTATTTCTGTCTCTGATGGTTTCTGTCGTTTCAACATCCAAATTGTCCTTTCATCTCAAATCTTTGCACTTAATTCTGCAATGGTGGGGTGGAGGAGAAGCTCAGTACTAAAGGTGTAGCTGTGTGTATTTGTATGTGTGTGCAGTGTGGTGACTGCAGGCTGCTAGTAATTGAAAAGCCAGGACGCCAGCGCCCGGAACCCCGTGACCTCCTATTGAGGAGAACGGCCATTGATTTCTGCAGAGCAAGAGAGAGAAAGACGGAGCGAAGTATGAGGTAAAATGAAATTAGAGAAATAAAATTGGGAGAGGATAGAGGTAAAAGAATGAAGGGTGAAAGGACAGGAGGAGGAGGAGGAAGGATGAAGAGAAAGCCAGCATAAGAGGAAAGCAAAGAGAGAGCTTGGAAAGCAGAGAATAAAAAAGTAAAGTAAATAGAATAAAAAAATTAGCGAATGCTGCACAGTCTTTATCTCCACTGAATGACAGAAGCATTTTAATTCCCGCTCTCTGCAGGTCAGACTATTCAGATCAGTTTCTGTAAAGAAAGCCGTGCCTGAGTCTGCTGATGATTTTTTTTCTGTGCTCTTATTTTAAAGCAGAACCAAAATAGCAAAGCCGGGTCAGGTGATGTTGTTTAGGAACGGCGTGGTGGTCGATATAACTCAGGCTGCACCGAGCTCAGCATAGTTTACAGGCTATTTGATTCTCTTTCTCCTCCACGCTGCCTGTTTACACTCATTTGTGGAGGTGTATTGGCTCCTGTCCATTGGCATTAACAACGTTAGCCTAGTCCAGCAAACACCCTGCTACCACGCAGCCTACAGCACAAAGTCCTTGTACTTCAGCCTGAGTGGAAACCAACACCACGTGGGAATCTGCTCGACCGTTAACGTGAATTTAGCACAAAGCAGTGAAACAAAAATCTTAAAATCAAGCTGTTTATTGTACAACGGTTTCCAGTGAGTTGCTCTTCGGTTTCCCACGCTTTGTCCTCCTTATCAGGCATCTGACCCACAGGTAATAGAAAGACAATGTCACCAGATTAACAGCTACACAATGGGCCACTGTTTCCCTAGCAACAGAGGGAGGAAGGCGAGCAGGAGGTTTGGGACGGAGTGATTAAAAGGGGAGAGAAGGAGGAGGAGGGGTTAAAGGGGAGAAGTGACGAGGTGGATTGATGAGAGGAGATGGATGCTGGAATGATTACAGTGAGAGAAAACAGCAGAGTGACACTGAGAGGAAAAGAATGAAGAGAGAAGAGATGTAGAATCAGACGGAAAAGGCGATAGAGTCATTACAGACAAAGAAAGAAAGAAATAGATGGGGTCATGGAGTGGTTAAAAAGAAAAGAGGCAAGGTGAGAGGTAGAGGGGACCAACCTGACAAAAGAAAATGTGGGATGAGATGACACTTTAAACATGTCTATAAGGAAACTGAGGGAAAAGATCAAACTAAAGATGCTTTGCCAGGATGTTACTGCAGCTACCTCCAGTTGATGCTTCTTTACGCGTCTTCATGCATTTATTTTATCTTTAATAACTGAAAAGCTGTTCCATCAGGTGACTGACTGACTTGGACTTTGAAAAACATCTCATTTTTTTGCATTGAGAACCTCTTTAGTTGCTTTTGCACTGCGAAGCTCTGTTCAGTCAGTTTTGGAGCGTTTGCCTAAATCCTGAGAAGAGACCATGGCCCTGTACTCTTCACAGTTCATGTCCCATTACTTCCATCAGCAATGACATAAACGCTGCAGACATTTATGCCCATCCCATAATGCTGCCTCCACCATGTCTAAAAGATGTCGTATGCTATCCTCTTCTCTATCTCTTCCCATCATTTTGAGAAGTTAACCTTGGTTTCATCTGTCCAAAGAATTTGTTTCCTAGAATTAAACCTTCTGTATTTACATTTGTGAAGATCTGTAGAACTTGAGGGCACTCTTGACTTTGTTAGATGTTGTGATGTTATTTTTCCATGGAAATAATTCAGTCATCACACACTTAGGTGTCTTTTTTTGGTCTTACAGCCAGTTCAACACTTTTAATTATTTGTCAGGGAACAGGGCTCACCTGACCACAAGCCTGTAAAAATGGCTCCAATTACTACTTTGGTGAAACCCATTAATCAAAGCTGAAAGCCTACGCTTCAATCACATTTAGATTTTTCATTTCATTTTCACTGAGAAACTAGTCATTGCACACTTGTTGGTAGCTGCACTTTAGCAAACCCGGCATTATCATCTAGTTAAAGCATTCCCAAAATTCAGGTTTCTTTCAGCACACTTTGGAATCTAAAAAACCCTCTGCTGGCTCACCCAGACTGCTACATCTCTGCTGAATGCAGAAGATTACCATGTCTTATATATGTCTATAGTTATAGTTATTTAGTAACTATATATTGTGATATATATGGATGTAAATATTGAGGTACTTACATTAGCAAATTCTTACTAAGCAAGCTAGGTAATATTAAATCATTTTTATGGTTATTTTCAGCTCAAAACAAAAACACACAACAAAAACCAAAATGCTAACTTTGAGCCTTAAAGACCAAAACCAAAGGGTGACATTACAGTGAACAAGTTATGTTAACGAATTTATATTTAAAATACGTCACCTCATTATACAGTCTAACTTTCTATAAACAATTAAACCCTCAAAAGTAAACTGATCATATGAATCTGCAATTTCCCATCATTGTTCTTTTTATTAAATAGAAAATAACAGAAGAATGAGTTGTACATGGATAAGACCATTGTGATTTCTTTATTGATTTTTTTTCTTCTTTTATACATAGAGTGGAACAACAATTATTCTCCAAATATCTCCTTCATGTTTGATCATAGTTTTTATTCCACACCACAAGTTTGCAGTCACTTCACTTTTTCTGTTCCGACCAAATGTCAAAAATAAAAATGCCTCATTTGATTTTTGATTACAGTATGACAAATATGACAAAATAAAAATGAAAAATAAAAAAAAAGGAAAAATTAAATTAAATTTAATTTAAATTTAAAAAATGTTAGGAAGCAAAAAGGATTAAAATATTGTTTAAGGGGATGTTTTAGCAGGTAAGTGTTGAAAAATTTATTTTTGAAAGGAAGCTACATTAATTATTCTCCCCTGCAGTGTCTGTGGTAACTAAAAACGTGGACAGGTTGTGATTTTATCCACATACTGACCTTATAAATCTGCCTCTTTAACCTTTGACCCCATTTTGTTGATGCTGCTGATGTTAAAACCATAGGTTCTGACTGATTTTCTGTCTATATGCACAAAAAGAAATGCAGCTAAATGCACATGTACTCATTTTATGTCATTGGTTTCATCATTTCACTTGTGCAGGTTAATGTTTTGTACATATATGTTATTAGAAAATGAATAACTTAGTGGACTAGTAAAGTTCTGATTCTTAGGAATTTTAAACTTAACTCTGAGGTTTATAGCACAGAAATAACATTCAGGATTTTGGATAATAATTTACATCTTACAATTAATCAGCAGACAAATGAAACATAACAAAAATATACTCAACAGGGGCGAAAAACAAAGAAGGTTTTTCAAAATCAGACTTGTTAATTTTCAGGTGATAGACACCATTTCCTGACTATTTTCTCTACGTTAGAGAAACACTTTGTACACATTCACAAATTCAAAGCCTTAGGTGAACTTAAAGATTGTTTTTTCTGACTGAAACACTGAAGTAACTTTAGTTTAATTGTCAATTTGATTATTGAGTTATGCAGGGCCATGTTGTTTCAAGATTCTCATCACTTAAAATTTTCTTTTCCTTTGGATACAAAAATAACTCAAATTTGATCAACTGTCCATGTGTTCTTTGGCTCTTGTTGTTCAAAAATAGCAAATGAATTAAATCTTCTCCTAAACATCCCTGTTATAAATGGTCAGAGCATGAGATACATGAACAATTTCTTAAAGCTTTGCTGCTTAGTAGTTTCACCTCCAGTAATATTCAAACCAAGCAAAACAAAAAAACTGAATACTACTTTGATTATTTTTTTGATTTCAGTCAAAGCTGTTTCTATATCAAGGGCATCACATTTACTTTACCTATTACAGGAAGGGCCAGCTTCTACATTTTATGACAAATTTTCCTTAAACTATCAGTACCCTGATAATCCTTTCTCACTGTGGGTGCTGATGCTTTTATAATCTAAATGGGAAAAAGTTATCAGGTTAAACATCAGGAGGTCAAAGGTGTGCTAATGTGAGATGCAACACAAGGGTCTGTGTACAGCATACAGTCATGGAAATGAATCAAGAAGATGATAACAAGAAGATGGTTAATAATAAGACTCACAATGCATTACATGGCTAGCTAATTATACTCATGCATAAAATCTGGGCTATAGAACTGCTGTATGGGTTATGTCATGTGATGCTAGCATTACAGCACAGGAAAGGAAAGAAACCAAAATTAAAAATGTAAAACAAGTACATGAAAGCAGCCGTTATTATTCTGGGCTGAAACATGTAGATTGTGACATCATTCCAACAATGTTCCCAATCCCAAAAATATCCATACGAGGGGACAAAAACCCCTTTAAAAGAACCAAAAAATAAGATTTAAAATGATGTATCCCTCAATCCTTGGCAGATGGGATAGACGGAGAACAGCAATACATTAACAAGAAAGAGAGCATAGAAGAAGACGAGCATTTTTAATTTTTGGTTTTAGCGCACCTTTTTAACTATCACAAAAAAAAAAATCACAAATTAAAAATGTATAAAGCTTTTCCCCCACATTTGTTTCATTTTAAAGTTACAGTAACCAAAAAAGAAAGAAGAGCAAGTGAATAATTAATGACATACGCTATAATAACATCATCCTAACACTAGTGTCTGAGGTATATCTGCAACAGTTTTTGAAGAGAGCACGGTCTGCGCACAGTGCTCATAAGTTTGTCTCCATGTTTTGTTTTATTTTTAAAGCTTTGTGACCATTTGAAAGAAGAAGAAGAAGAAGAAACAGAAGGGATGACAACAAAGAGCTAATTTTCCATGATCTGGTTGAGGATTGTGTTTCTTTCTCGCTCAAGACTGCAAAATGTTCATTTCAAGAACAAGATTTACAACTGACACTAAAAATGGAGTCAACATTGGTAACTCTGCACAGCTTTTGCTGCGTGAATCCACTATAAAATTCAACATATTTACACACCAGAGTTATTTTTACAAATACCAAAAAAAAAAAAAAAAATGCAACAAGAGTAAAATATTTTTTGTTGTACTGAAAATCTTTCTTTTCTCATGTTTTTGGCCTCCATATATACAGGTATCCCATATTTTTCTTTCCCTGTGAAAATTTCTGGTGCTTGAAGTTAACATTTATTTCTGTTTTATAAAACTTATATTTTTGACTTTATGTACACATGGAAAGCCAAAAAGTAAAAAAAACAAAAAACAAAAAACAAAAAAAACAAACAAAAAAAACATTTACATTTATTTCAAGAATGTCATAAAGTAACTGGAGAAATTAAGAAAATTAGTTAGTTAGCATATTACATAAAAATGAAAAAGAAAAGCAATGATAAAAAAAAATACACATTTTTTGTGTCTTTGGCCAAGATGCCAAACATTTCCTTCATCACACACTGGATCATCAGTCATGGTAAGTTGTTAAGTAAACTTGAAGCAAGCAGTGATTAATCACAATATTAATTTTTGTATTCTACATTAACTGCTGAATAAAGCCACACAGAAAATGATGGATTTTCTGATACCTAAGCTTTGTAGCACAATCATAGCAAGATCTAATAAGATTTCATGCATTATAAACAAAATGCCTTTTTAACATTGTAACAGCAATACATATGCTTTACTTTTTATTCTAGCACACTATGGAAAGATTGTAAATGTTGTTATTGTACAAGCAAAATCCAAGCAAAAATGGCATTTGCATTCTTGTGCTCACAACAAGTATTTGTACTCATTTCCAAAGTGTGGAACTATTAAACCTTCTTATATTGTTTGTAAAACATAAGAGGTTTTTTGTGTGTGGTTTTCCATATGTATGGAGGGTCAAAATCTATTTATTATCTTTGTCTTGGTTCCTGATCAGACTAACTTGCATTTATTGTGAATACAGGTTTCTTACCTTTTAGAATATTGCTTGTAATAAACATAATGAAATTTGATTGGTTATGCTGCTTCACTATGAAGTAAATTGACTGTAGATGTTTATAGCTTTAAGCATTTTGTTTTTTTTCTTTAAAAAAAAAGCAAGGAAAAAATGGTAGAAAAAAAGGTTTTATATCTCTTTGGCTTTCCATATTTACAAAAGGACAAGCGGTCAAACTTTTTATTAATGTCTCTGTTAATTTTAGCAAACACGAGATTAATGTCTGTATTCTACATTTTTCAGTCAGTAAATAGAGCCACAACATCAACTAGATCAACCTGTGGAAATCCAGCTGGGAAAAGACAAAGAACAGGGAGCACAGTATGTAGAAGAGGAAACCTTTGGTATTTACTCTATTACTTTGCTTCCATTACACTGCAAAGCATCACAGAGCAGTGAAGAGATTCAGTGGTGGCATCCACACTGAAGTTTTTCCTTATTTCACAGGAACAGAACGTTTAAAGTACATCAGAGAGATCTAGACTTTGCTTTGGTTCAAGAAAGGCACTCATCCAAAATGATCTCATACTTTGCAACAAAAGCGCTCTCTTTGTTTTGAAGCATCCTGGTTATAAAAAGCAAAGTGTCAGTGAACTCTACAGAAGAAGAAATGAGTTTGTAAAAGTTTCTTCTGCTGCCATTTGGCTTCCCCAACTGATTTTTAAGCCAAATGCTTGTGAGAAGGGAAGTAAAATGGTACAGTTGAATGTGTAGATATTTGATGTTACTTGAATATTGCTTTCGCTTTGTGAGGAAAAAAAAAAAGCTGCTTTATTTTTAAATTAAAAAGAGAAGCTGATTATGGTACTTTTAGATCTCTTGTCCTTTAATCTTCTGCATGACTTTGGTATGCTTTGCTTTTCCAACCAGGGCAGTGTGATCGGTTTACGGTTCATCGAGTACTTCTGTCTCATTATTTGTCTCGCATAAGCATTTGTTTGATTATTTATTTATTTATTGTCTAGTGGATAAAGTAAGACCCACAGAGCAGGCCAAAAGCTCACAAATTACTTGTACTTAATTCCTTTGCATTTTAGAGCAAAGATTTGCATTAAAGTTGCAATTATTGAAACCTCTTTGGGAAGTTGGTTTTCCATTTTGGTGACATACAGCAGACATATGGGTTGTTATAAGCAAGACAGGTGCATGGTTGTGTTTTAGGGTCAGTGTCAGCCAAAGCTGCAGGGGGATTTTGAGCTACGCTTGCGCTGTGTTTTTAGGGATATTAATACTTGTTGGTGCACAACATCTGGTATAAATATAAAACGTCCCATTAAGAGTTTGAACTTAGGGCCATCGTAAGGTCCAACTCAGCCTAGATTTTAATGCTAATTACTAAATATTTTCTTGTATAAGTAAAAGAAGTCTGGCTTTTAGCACTATCACAATGGACAGGAGTCATTTTGACACATCCTAGAAGTAGTTCATTTGGCTTCTTCCTGCTCAAACACAGTATTGATGATGAATAAACAAGATGTGGGTGTCTGAACAGAACACATCTCATAAGGTGTTGGGACTACTTTTGTTATCACTGCAGTTGCTCTTGTGTAATTTTTGTAATGTAAACGCCTACTTTGCTTCTGTATGTCATACAGTCAAGTATCATCATCAACATATTAATGTTAATCAATAATAAGAGTCATCAATATTTATGTTGCTGTGTATTAATTAGAAAAAAACAAACACTCAGTTAAATTTTAGCTTTGTTTATTATTTTTTCCTTATTTTAAGGCCAATTAACCAAAATATAAGTTGAGGAATTGTATAAAAACAGATTTTTTATATTATCACATCACATTGAATTTAATTTTTTTTTAAAGATGTTACTCATAATTTAAGTGATATTGAGGCCTTTTTATTTACCAGCAGTTAATTTACCAACTACATTCAGCTATAAAATATTTCTCTAAGATGCTAATTTTTACATTAAATCATGGCTCTTTTTGATCATCTTCAGTTGTGTATATTTCTGAATTTGAAATTAAATGGAGCCTACACAAAGTCTGCCTTTTCCCCTTCTTAGCACTCTTAGAGGATAAGAGGCCAAGTGGAGCAAAAAGAAAAGCAGGGAAATGCGAGAAAGAGAAAGGAAGAATAAGAAAGACAAGAAAATGTAAAATCTGTGGAATAGAAAGCACAAAAGCATGGAGCTGAGCGCAGACCGCACTGAAGAGGAAACAAATCTTTGGTTTCTTTGGTTTCATCAACACGATTAAAAGGACAAATGGAAAGTCAGTGAGGTAGCCTCTCTGGTTCTCACTACTGAAATAGAAAGGTTTTTCTTTTTACACACAACAGACAAAGTCAGTCTTGGAAGCAGCTAGCTTTAAGGGAATCCTCATTTTTCCTTCGTAGTAAGTGAAACAAGTTGTTGTGTTGGCATTCACGCAGTCACACACATCGAAACCCTGATAACAGTAGTTATTTCACATCAGGTTTATAGAACCTGGACAAGAACATAGTTTGTTTTAGGTTTGCAGACTCTTGAAGAGGACATGCTTGAGAAAGTAGTTTGATTTCTTGACAGAAAAAAAAATCTATTTTTTGACAACAAAATACTTATAAAAAATCTGATGCTCACACATATACTGTGTATAAAAGATGGACATAGCCTTTGATCTTAGCGTGGAAGGGGAAGCGATGTAGAACTGTCTCAAACATGATTAAACTTGCTGCTCTGATTGCAAAAATAAGTCAAGTTGCATTTACGTCTGTAAGAAAAGGACCCCACTTCTCACAGTATTTACAACCATCGTAAAAAAAACCTCCAAAACTTTCTGATAAGTTTATGGTCTTAGTTTAAGTCTTCTTCAAGGTATAACAATGCTACTTTACGCTTTTACTTTCTCTGACCTACCTTTCACATACGATGTTTTGTTTCATAAAAACAAGATAGTAACAACCAAAAGGTGATGCTTTAAAATGTGGCTACATCCATGTTTTATGTACAATATACACGGGCTCTACAAAAAATATCTGGTAAGCATCTGACATTATGTCCTAAAAACTGTAAAAGTAAATACAAATTTTCTTTATTTAGTCAATTTCTTGAACCCCGGAAAATTGTTTTTGTTTCGCTGAATTAAAAACATGACAAAAAATAGCCCAAAAAGTCACTAATCAACTCAAAGATGCTTTTGTACATGTGGTTATAAGAATAAGAGCTTTACCAGGGTGTGAGCTGCGTGGATGTGAACACACAGTTTATTGGCCTCTCAAGGACTCCAGTTATCTTTGGCGAGTCAGTTCATCAACATGTGGCCCTTCACTTCACCTGATCAAGTGTCACTAGAACATCAGTCTCAAATTCATTGCTTGTTTAACAATGGTCAGCAGACAAACAAAACCATAAATTAACCATAAAAAATCACAGGGAAGAAAAAGAAAAACGGATGCAGTGCTCATCATTCGGTAGGCTAATAGTTGTCATAAAGAGATTGTTTTCATTTCAAAAAATAAAAAATCATTACCAGGACAAAAACAAAACAAAAAAATAAGTTGGCTAAAGAGTGAGAGCAAGTGTTCACATTCAGAAGTACGCAAGTCTATTCTGACATTTCTACATTGTTCTGTCATTAAGTCTAAACATTCATAACACAACATCTCATTTGCTTTTAAAAGAAAAGCTAGCTAAGAATAAATTAACAGGCCTGGCAAACGCACTGCATCTTTGATGCACCTAACATTCTTAAATACTCATAAATATTTATCAAAAAACAATTACATCTAATTAAATAACATTAAATTATTAATAAGTACAAAACTAGCGTGTTCTAAAACACCTCATAAATAAATACAGCATCGAACAGAAAGGAAAAGAAAAATACAGTGTAAACTTTGGCAAAGCTAATCATCAAGGGTAAAAGGGTTAAGAGGGAGATTTGGCAACAAAAATTTGTTCGCTTAAATTAATTCACAATTAAAAACATAAATTACATTAAATAAAAAATTGCATATTGCAAAACAACTAAGAAGGAATACAGCAGTAGTAAATTTGGCAAATAATTTTTAAGTACTTAAAAACAAGCAATAAAAACCTCTTTGGGACTGTTTTTTGGTTTCATACCCTTCTTATTTCATTTATCTTTTGTTAGTTTGGCAGGTTTAGCCTGTATTAAATCCAGACAGAACTGCAACTAGGAATGGAAAATGGCCACCACCCCCTGAGCTATACGCCACGCCCCCTCCTTGGACGCTGTTAGCAGGACGGGACAGCCAGGTGGGTGGAGGATTTCTTTGGACTAGAAGCTTTACATACAGAAAGACAGAGAGAAAACTAAGGATAAAGCTATTTGACCGATATTTTAGCAGTTTCTCTCAGCAGATGTTGACTTGGTCTTTTTTGGTTTGGTTTTATTTATTGTTGTTGTATACACGGAGCAGCAGCATAGTTCTTCCCCCCCCAAGGAATAAGCTGACATGAGCTTTCTTTGCTACAGAAAGATTTTTTTAAGGTGTCTCCTACAGCATGGCAATGTGGGCTACATTTGTTTACAGAACCCTTCTATCCAACTTTAAAAACTTTATAACCCTAGCCAGCCGTGCTTTCGTCCATCAACCGAAATTTACTTCTGGGTTACAGTAATTATAGTTATGTATGTTATGTAGTTATGTATGATAGAATAGATTATTGTACAGGTTTGTAAGTGGTCCAAATCTGATCTTAAACAGCATGCAGCTTTTTCTTGTTTAATAGATTTTTAGCTGGGTTTGGGTTAAAAAGCACAAAGTTAGACTTGGCATAAAAGAAACTGAAAAGTGACAGTGTGCTACTGTTAGTACAGCAAAAAATCTTTGGTATACACTGTACAGTTCAAATAGCACTACTGCTGTCATTCTTTTCATAGCAGGAAGTGTGCTAGACAACAGCAACGAGCTAGAATATTTAAAGTAGGTGCAAATATAACAACAAATACCTGATGTTGTTTCTTAATGCTAATTCACCAAGCTCAAATATGTTGTCCTGTTGGAGTAGGAGGTAGACTTTGACCTGTGTCGAAAGCTAAAAGGGAGAAGCTTTTGAATTTTCCAAATACTCAAGTATTTCTCCCTTGGTGTGCAGCAGACATTTTTATGTGTGGTGTGGTTTGGTGGTAAAGTTTGCAGGTAATGATGGCTACATTGATGCCATGCTGAAGGAACAACCAATAAAAGTAAAAGCTGTAAGGTTGGGGTAAATGATCCACAGGAAAATAAAATTAGCTATTTTCAAGCTCTTGACCTTAAGCTTAGAAGCAGCTAGCTAGCTAGCTTGCAGTCAAACTGGGTTATGTGATAGAGACATGTTGGGTAAGTTTGTTAGCTAACTGAATAAAGGAAATACAAACAAGGTTATAGAATAACTTTTATGCTAACCCAGAACAGCTTAAAAACTATCTAATAAGCTAGCTAGATAGCTTGTAATCAAAGTGAAGTTTTCAAAAGAAACATGTTGGCTATGGTTGTTGGTTTTAATTAAGCTAAATGAATGCTGTACAAACTAGATCAGCCAATATAAGAATCCAGAATAGTGTATAAGCCAGCTAGCTAATTTTGTATCTAATCAAAATGAGTTCTTTGAATGAAATATGTTGACTGAATTTGTTGGTTTTAATAAAATTAGCAGAATAAAGGTAATACTACTTGTTCTAAAGTTAACCCATGAACAAGCTGGATTAACCTTTAAGCTAAAGTTTTGTTTAATGTATAACAGGTGTTCAATAATAATAATAAAAAAAAACACAACACACCACTATCAACAGTACTTATGCTGCAGGTGTGTTCATGCTGGTTAACTAAAATGGGGATTTCTCCCTTTTTGGGGGGGGGGGGGGGGGGGGGGGAAGTTCGTAA
>VUQR01000860.1:0-14808 GCA_015108515.1 Hemichromis elongatus
CTGTTTTAAATCTTATGTTTAAGAGGCTGAAGAATCCCTTCAAGGTTTCCAATGAATCTTGCCCAAAAAAAAAAGTGAAAAGAAAAAATGTCCAGAGGGAGAATATGTCAAAAGACAACAAAACAATGCTGCCTAGCTTTCCCCTGTCCCAGGCATTTAAATCAACAGCTGTATCACGAATCCGACACAGTCTCCAAGTGCGCTCCATCCTTGCGCGCGTGTGTGTGAGTGCGAGAGAAAGAAATAAGCACGTCAGATAGAGTTAGTTCTGTAGTTTTACACAGTCTGCGCACGCGCTCGGTGCACGGATCAGCACGAACCCATTCATGTTAGGCCAGACATTCTAATCACACTTCAAAAGTGATACATTAAATTACATTTGTGACTTGCGATTAGTATTCATCCACACTCGAGAAAATTAAATGAAAATGAAATGAGAAGAAATGTAATAAGGAAAAGACTTGCTAGCAGACAAGTAGTTTTCTCTTAGAATTCATAGCTTCTCTGACCTCCAGGACTGTCTGCAGCGCTCATAACACAGACAGCTTTGTGCGCAATAAACCAGAGGGGACAAAGCCACTCGTAAACCCATCCACAGTTTTGTGACTGAGCATTAGTGACATTAGCAAGAGGCCATGTAGCTTTTATATTGTAAGTAAACTTTATGTAACAGACTCCTATGTCAGGGCACTTTTCTTTCTCCCCCTACACTAAAAGGCTTTTCCAAACCTTTCCTCCAGGTTTACATGGTGGTATGATAAAAAAAAATAAAAGTCAGTGCACACTGATCAGAGAGCATCACTAGCGCTGGTAAGATTAAAGCAACATAAAAAGAAGGAGCTACTCTGGGGAGGATTGATTGTTAAAAAATGAACTAAGCATGCAAAAGCTTGCCTGAGGAAGTGATGAAAAAGAAAGTGTTTGCTAAAAATCACAAATTTCATATAAAAGTTGACAAGGAAGATTTAAACATCTAAATGTCCTGGAAAAAAAATGTATACATTTACTCTTCACAAAAATCCCCTCAAAAAACAATGAAACCAACAACAGGATGTTTAAAAAACTGCACACACACACCACTATAGCAGTTTGATGCTAAGAACAAATACTTAGTCCTGAATTGCTTGTGATGGCTGATACTGGGATATAGTTTGCAATACATATAGTAAGATACATTTAAGAAAAGCCCTTCCAGCAGGATCTTGGATCCACTCCTCAGAGATGCTCGGCAATCTTTCAGGGCCAATTTTATTTTACAGTGAAATAATGCAGCTGCATTGCATACAAACATGAGATTTATGCCACAGCAATGTGTTTTCCCCTGCTGGCAAATAGCAGCTTTAGCTCAAATGAAGACCACATACTTTCCTGCCTTTCTGGAGAGCCATTCCAGTGGATTTGAAATTTCACAGGTTATTTATGGATTTTTTGAAGAAGGTTTTTGCCTCTATCACAGGGGTGTCAAACACAACGCCCGGGGGGGCCGGAGGGGCACACACACTCCAATCCGGCCCGCTTGATGTGATTGTAAAATGGGCATAAACTTTGGACGTTTTATACCTTTTCCTACTGATAAAGACTTCCCCCATGGCTCATTCGAAACCAAAGTAATGAAATAATAATTAAACTAAGAGAAAAAAGTTCTTCTTTTTTCACTGTCTACAACAGAAAACTCAGCTTTTTACAATGGGTAGTATTTAAAGGAAAGGGGAGTTTCTTTGGTCTGACCCACTTGACATTAAAGTGGGTTGTATGCAGCCCATGATGTAAAAGGAGTTTGACATCCCTGTCCGATCGGGTTCTGAGCCTAATAAAGAGCCCAACAAGTACCCAGGAGCAAAAGTCAATTTGTAGGCCAGGAAATATACAGCAGCAGAACACTTTGTTTAAAGAGCATTTTGAGGTCCTTTATTCTATTAAAACAGCTACCTTGTTGTAAATGTGCGGCTACAAAACAGATATGAGCGTTCCCTCTTATGTGGACACACACATGCTTGAGTCGCACAGCTGCAGGAGATCAGAGGCCTGCCTCACTTTGTAAACATACTCTAACCTTAGTGGCAGCAGCTCAAGCAGCAGTTCTTGTGTATTTAGACCATGTATGTCTATCAGACCTGGTTAAGATGTACTCATCTCTGCTGGAGCCTGAGGCAGAAAAAGAGATCCAAGCCACGTCATGGTGTGCTGAGCTACACCAGGCCCCTATGATAATGTCCTTCAAGGAAAGGGAAAAAAAAAGGGTGGAGACAGTCTTGATTCTGTCAGTGCCACCCCTATCACCCTCCCGCATCCCCCCCATCCTCTCTCCCCCGTACCTGTCCCTTTCCCTCACATTGCAGCAGTGGATGGAAATTGAATTGAGTACATCTGCATCTGCAGCAGCGGGAGCAGCTAGAGTAATAGTGTTCTGAGAGATGGGTTGGGAGCAAAGAAAAGGGGAGGGGAGGTAAAAAGCAGATTGCCGTAATAAACGCAGGAGCAGTGCTGACAGAAAATAAATAAATCCAATAGAAAACGGAAAGAAATTGTACGAGCACATCCACCTTTTAATGGGGGGAGGTTTTTGTGTAAATAACACAGCTCAAATAGCTCCATGCAAATTGAAGTGGTGCCCACTCAGTACGTGTGCATGTCCGAGAGAGTGAAAGCATGTGCCTTTATGCGTCTAGGGTATTCCAGGCACTCAGCATTCCCCTCAGATAAAGGGAAGCAGATGAGGATAAAAAGGGCCTCCTCTTACTCCATCACTTCCGTTGCCTCGCTCCATCTCTAAAGACCTTGACACAAGGACACACGGGGACTATAGTTTATTAAAAAAGCAATCTGGCTGTAAATGTTCGAATGATAATACGGGAAATTGGAAAGGGTCTACGAGGGCCGGTCTGGATGATTTAACGGTTTATTGATGATCTCGCAAAGATTCACTATATGTTCAGTGGGATGAAGAACCAAAAAAACAGAAAAAAACAAAAGGAAAATCAATATCCGAGATAAAGGAAAGTGCACAGCAACCGAGGACTGCTTATTTACATCAGCAAAACAAATGGTCTGAATAGTGGCTGCCACACATGAAACTGCAAGAAATGAGGTAAAATCAGTTTGACTGTTGTGCCAACAAAAAAAAAAAATCGTTCCATACGTTTGGATCACTGACATCACTCCTTTTGCTCAATCATATGTAATCTACCCTGATTAAAAAGGCATGACTTGGGGAAGTTACTTGGGGTTACACGCTTGTGCAGATGCTCAGGCTCGGGGTGTTTCTATTCCCATCCATCTATTTTCTTCAATTTTTTCAATTCAGGGTGGTAAAGGTGGGGTAAGAGTGGGGCACAGCCTGGACAGGTAGCTGATCTGTCACAGGGTCAACACATAAAGACAACCATGGTCTATTTAGAATTACCAGTTAACCTGACATGCATGTCTTTGTACTGTGGGAGAAAGTTAAGGGTACCCAATGAGAACCCACATAGACACAGGGAGAACATGCAAACTCCACTCCACGATCTTGTTGGTGTGAGGTGACAGCTACTAACCCCCTCACCACCGCGCTGCCAAATCTATCCCATCAGGTTCAACAATGAAATGAAAGAACTCAATTTCTCAACATGTTTTCGAGCTATGTTTGTGGTATGAGCGAAGACAACAAAGGAGAGTTTCAAATTCTTTTGTTGTTCTTTGACCTTTGAAAAGCTTAGGCAGTTTCCGCTCAGCTCAAATACCAATACACATCAACCTTGGAAGCTTTTAAACGAAAACACACACACCTCCTCTTCCCACCCCTCAGGTGGTTAAAGACGGTAAAGATGTGATTTAAAGCCTCCATTAAAAACCTTAATTAGCAAGAAGTCGCCAGGAGAGTTTGCAGCTCACCATGTGCATGTCGCATGTACAAACACATAGAACTACGCATGACAACGAAAGGCTTGTGCAGCTTTTATAGCACCCTCTTCTGCATTCTCCCATGCTCTCACACAACAGAGCCTAGCAGTAACAGGCAACAGCTTGCCTAATCCAAACTGCAATAATTACTCATTTTACAGCTTCCTCCAATTAACCGGCGTGCTGCTGTCATTGAGCTCCATGCAGAAAATGAGGGTCAGTCCACTGAGGCCAGGGGGAGCTGGAGAGAGAGAGGCTGGACCGCAGAGCCAGTTTGGTTCTGTGCTGCGGTGTGGTTGGCTGGCAAGTCTGCAGTGTGTTTGTTTTGGAAAGGGTTTGTGCCCTCACTAAACCACCATAAATGGTGGTGGGCTTGCTGTGTATGATTGTGTATAGAGCCAGGAAAGCGGGCAGCAGGGGATGGGACCAACCCCATAAATGCTTTCACATAAGCTCTCACAAAAACACACAAGTATGAAAAATAAAGGAATTAATGCAGATAAAGACACAGAGGCACACTGGCTGGTGGTAGCGAGATCAGTCAGACGTCCTACAGATGCTATGGCCCAGTATCATAAAAAAATGGGAACGGATCGTATACTGATCCTCCTGCTGTAATCCACTCCGGCAGGAAACGGTGTCATCATTTAATGCTCCTGGAGAGAAGAAAGCAGCCGGCATTCAAAAGAACAGGTTGAGTCGCATTATCTATTTGTATATATCCAGATTGATAGTGTTTTACAGTGTAACCCCGGTGTTCACACCATCTGGAGAGTACACCCCCAGAAACATGTTCACATTCAAATGCAAGCCAAGGAGTTCTTTGTGCTGTACTTCTTCATCTAGCTCATTACACAAGACCCACTGTGGAATAGGATTACCCTGGGTCTTAAAATAAAATGATCAGTCATTTCAGTCAGAAATATGGGTGGAGGTCATTGTCATTGCCTTTAATATAAGGTCTGGTAAAACAAGTATGAAAAAAAAAGAGCTGCTGTTATTTTCTGATTATAATTTTACTGTTTCTGATTTTACAGCTTTCTCTTTCTCTCTTTTCTTTCTGTCCTATTTTTCTCTTGCACGCCCTTTCTGTCTCATTTACTTTCTGCCTGTCAGCCTCTACCCTCATCGCTCATTTTTCCTCCCCTCTCTCCCCTCACCTGCCTCTCTCACCTCCTCTGAGCATTAGTGTTGGTGTCTTGGCCAGAACGTGGACAAAGTCATGCCAACTTCACCATCATTGCTGGCCCACCTGGCTGCTGCTGCAGGAGCAGCTGGGAAATTTACTTTGCCTGCCAAGACTCAACAACAAATATTATTGCACGAGGCAGCCACATCATATTCTGAAAATAGGGTAGGTTAACCGAACTGTCATGTGAGATGTTTTCAAGTTTCAAGAAATTACCAAAATGTGATGAAATTAAACTCGTACAGTTAACAGGCTCTGGGTGGAACGCTTCTTAGCTCGAATCAGATTCATTCGGTCAAAGTTGCTAAAGAAGCAAAGCAAAAACAATGCAATCCTATGATTTAAGTTTTGAAAGTAAAATACTAAAAAATGTGTAAAGAAGTGTAAACATTTGAAATTATATTCACTCTCCGCAGTTTGACTAGTACTAATTAAAACATAAAGTTGACTCAAATATTAATGTATAAGTTGATTTTATTTTGTCTTTTAGAAGACAAAGAAAGAATGAGTATAGCCT
Source organism: Hemichromis elongatus (assembly GCA_015108515.1). Taxonomy (NCBI): domain Eukaryota; kingdom Metazoa; phylum Chordata; class Actinopteri; order Cichliformes; family Cichlidae; genus Hemichromis; species Hemichromis elongatus. The sequence continues at coordinate 5,589 of VUQR01000860.1, forward strand.
CGTTGTCATTCACTGCTACAGATGTGGAGGTCTGACGCATGGGTAGAGTATTCAATGTAAAAATAAAGCTTGATGAGTTTCGTCAAATCATATCAATCATGTGCTCCAGCACAAACACTGATTACCATTCGAGTCAGAGTGATAGTTTATCATTTATCATTAGGTTTTAAGATAATTCAGAAAACAAACCCCATTTAGTGACTAGGCAGCCTGATTGGTAAACAGACTGACGAAATGATAAAGACATAAAGACAGATGTGTAGATGTACACTCATCTGAAAAAGTTTTCGCCTGAGCAAAAACCTGAGCCAACAGCAACTACTAGGCTTGACTGTACTTGACTCTGTTTGGTTTTCAGGGTTTTCCTATCAGTGCCTGGTACCAGGTACTTCTTTAGTACTTACTTGGCCAGGAGACATGAGAGCGACTTCTTCACATGAGTCAAACCCACCATTTTTGAAACTCAGCAAGGAGGGAAATAGCTACACACAAACCAACAGTGCAGTCCAACGACAAGGCGCAGATGTTTACCATGAGCTTAGCAGCAGGTTGTTGTGTTGTGTTTTGTGTCATATGCAAATGATGTCATGGGGCATTCAGGCTGCCTTGCTATAATGACCCCACCCACGTTGAGGTGGAACTCAATTGTAATGGAAAACAATCGAATGGAATGGAAAACGTCTCACATCATCACCGTTTGCATGCATTTGATTATGCACAGCTCTCTTAAGGTCCCACCATAGCATTTCAATCAGGTTACTGCCTGGACCGGACCATTGCAGCACATAGAGTCTTTTCTTTTCTGTTGTAGATTTGCTGGTGTCCTGTTGCATGAAGCCATTTAGTTGTCAGACAGATGTCCTCATATTTGACTCTTGGCTGCAAGAAAAAACCCCCCCAAATCATCACCCCTCCATCACCGTGGCTGCTGATACCCTGTGTTTGTGTCTCTGTGCATTATGGCTAAACATCTCCACTTTGGTCTCATCTGTCCAAAGAACATTTTTTTCATAAGTCTTGTGGTTACTTCAGGTGAAATACACTTTTCTCCTGGCAGCCCTGGAGGCCTGTAAATTCAGAAATGCAGCTCTTGGGTTTTTTGCTGTTTCTGTGAGCACTGCATAGTCTGACCCAAGGGTGAATTTGCAGGGATGCCCACAAGATTGTTAACACAAACTTGAATAATCCACACCAACAAACACAGAGGTGCTTACACTGGCTGATGACCAGTTAAATGAGTGTATTTGATTAGCAGGACCCTGCTGCGACTTACTATCTTAATTCGTATGGAAGCAAAGGTCAACATCCTCGGTAGGTAGGTAGGTAGGTAGGTAGATAGAAGCAGCAGCGAACTGTTCTAATGTGTGAAATGCCTGCCAGAAATTAAATTTGTGACTGTGATTGGCTGTAGAGTGTTGTACCCCTAAGGAACTGATGATCACATGTTTGAAGATCTTCAGTGCAGCCACAGGACTGAGGGTGCGATTGCTGCCACCGGGTAAAGAAAGACAGAGGAAGCAGGGTAGAGAGATGGATGCACATTATGCCTCATTGCTCTCTATTTCCCTGCTCTCTATCAGCATTGGCTGATGCAAGACATTCTTTTTTCTTTTCATGTTGCATTTTAAATGAAAGACCTCTCCCTAATGCACATTCATTGGCGAGACACAGTGTGGGCATCTTAGACAATGCTGCTGCTATTCTGTTTTAACAAAACAAAAGACCTGAAGTATCAACTTGTCACGTGCATACTGGTAAATATTCTGCTAAAAATGCGTGTGTAGGTGTGAGTGTATGTGTGGGCAGCGGGCCACCTTGCTCATCTATGCCAAGGCCCTAGCACCTCTGGTGTCTGCCTGGCTGAAGCGGCCCCAACCCAAAAGCACGTGGGAGGTGTTATTCAACAACAACCCCCCTCCCCCCCATCTAACACCTTCCTTTTTCCCATTACCATAACTGGCGGGGTTTCTTTATAATGCTTCTGGTTGAAATCATCACATTAGGCTTGATAGTATCCATCCTTCTGCTTGACTGGACTAGTGCCAGTCTAAAAAAAGGGGACACGAGGAAACACAGACAAGGTTAAAAAATGCAGATGGGCCAGCGTCACAGTGTCTGACTGTTTCATGGGTTGCTGGGATAAGATTGTCTTCACACTCAGATGGGAACTCAATCTCTTCTTTCAAGGAGATCTTCTCAACTAAAAGGGTCAAAAGATTTGAAACGCTGTGAAATACGGTGAAATGTCGTCTTTGTACTATCAAATCTGTCTCCACCTTCTCGGTGGCAAAGCAGAGTAACAACAACTACTTAAAATGCTGTAGGTAAGAAAAGGAACAGGAGACATTGGCTGTCAAGATGAAATGTAAAATACTGAGTCCTGGCATCCAAAATAGGGAATACATAATAAGGGAAGATGATAGATAGTCCATGGGCTGAAAAATACTGAGAGACAGTAAAAGACAATGAGAGGAATAGAATAAAAGAATTATTGCTTCTGTATTTCAAAAATACTGAGCTGGTTTAGACATTGTTTTTTTTATTGTTTTGATATGCCTGCTTTAGAATTTCCAAACCATTTTCCATTAAAATATGATCCACAGGTCATGCATGCGTGAACATTTATGATGTGTTTATTAAATGAATACTAGTGTTTGCACTGGCAAACCATGCCGTATGTATATGTATTACTTGCACAGCACCAAAGTGTTTATGGATACAAAAACCCATTTTATTTTTAAAAGAAAGGTTGTGCCCCTGTATGCATGTATTAAATTTGACGCACTATAAGCCATTTCATACACAGTTGCAAACTTTTTACTTTATAACGCGCATTACTGTTTCCTACATGAACCACACTGCAGTGCCTGCCATAAAATATCAGTGTACAAACCTATAAGCTATACTTTTGTGTCTCATATTAGAGGTGCTATCTTTATAAATATGCTAAATATGCTAACAGTGGGCTATCAATTTGCTTGAATAAAGTTCCCCCAAGAAGTCTGGAATTTAAACAGTGTTTTTGTTTCCCCTGCTTTACCAAACCCTTGACTAATGGTTCTTTAACATAAATAAACACATTTTATGAATTTCAAATGTATTTTAATATTCAGACATTTTTTTTTTCAAAGATGAAATGTACTGGGGTGACAGCTTTGATTATGGGATTTATGGCTACATAAACTTCTGGAACAGGTTTTAAAATGAGACTTTAGGGAGTGGCAGTGAACTTTAAAATGATTGGTCAGCGTACAAAAAAGGAGAAGAGTCAGTGTTCTGCATTTTCCCATTTCCGACAATTAGATTGTAAAAAAAAAAGGACCATTACGCTGTAGAAAATTAAGAGCTATATAACAAGAATGGTTATAAAAGAAACTTATTCGAAAACCTCTTTATGGGGTTTTAAAAATTCCTCTTTGCAGGAACAAACAGTTGCTGCAAGTCAGATATTAGAGATCTGAGGCCTAATGCGTTCAAATTTGGTAATCCTTTAGATGAAGCATCAAAAAGCCCTGCTATAACATCTTCAACCCCTGAATAATAGATATAGAACATCGCTCAAATGCACCAGAAGCTGTGTTATCCATTCATTAACAGACCATATTCAACGCTGCTAAAAGCTTTTCATCACTTACATTTGATTACTGACACTTTTTATTCTTTGTAATCCCTATAAATTTCCTTAATCTATTAGAAACTATATGAAGTGATGTACCCAGGCATAAACTGAATTGCCCAGGAAGACTACTTTTTGAGACTGTGTGAGGTGGCTCAGGGTAAAGTATGGACTTAAATACCTGCTTATGTATGTAGTTTGCTTCCATTTTGTTTTAATAAGATTCATGGTTCTGGGTCTTGGACACTGATTTTTAAATTCGGTTTGATTTTTAATTCACTTTCATACTTCATACTTTCATTCATCTACATGAATTTCTTTTGTATTCTGAGTCTTTAGCTCTTAGTTCCAGCTTCAATTTTTCTTATAGTTTTTGTCTCCCATGTGTTGTCTCTAACTTTACTTCCTGTCTATCTTAGCTTAATTGTGTTCAGCTGTAGTTAGTTTCACTCCTGTTTTCAATTCCCTTAGTACCTCATGTGTATTTACAGTATAGCATATTGTGCACCCGTTCTGTCATTCCTAGTGTGTTCCCTGTGTAATTTCATTACTTTACTCCTGCAATTCGAGTTTATCCTTTGGATTTGAGACTTTTGTTTTCCTTCATTTTTTTTTATTCATTTTTTAAAATATTTTTTTTATTCAATCAGCCTCTATAATGGCTCACTTTTTGCTCTGCTAAATCCACACACTCTCAACCATCTGTTCGGTGTAACGTGCTACTGTAATCCCACTACCTTTTTCCATAGTTCAGTAATGTATCATATTACTGTACTAAATTTAGTGATAAATTCAGTAGTTACAGTTACGTTGTTACTTGTGCTGTAAAGGTGCTAGCTCTTTTTTAAAGAAATTTTGCTTCTTTTTTTCCTCGGCACTTGGGCTACAATCATTCGATTTCCGTTCCTATGCAGGGAGAAGGAAAATAACAAGTGGTCTAAGCTTTTGAAGAGTGGAGATATGGTCATTACATTTATTTTTACTGCATAAACGCATGTGACGGTAAAATCCAAACTGCACCCAAGACAAATACCTACACAATACAGCTAAGAGAACTTCAGCTGGTTTTCAACTTTGCTTTAAATTCTTGGTCTTGTATTCGTACACAAAGAAAGATCATGTTTAGCCTCAGGTTTATTTTGTTAAATGGTAATTTTGTAACATTTCAGATAATTTTTTTTTTAACAAATTGATGCATATGACATTAGTATTAGCATATATATAGCCATGTTTCTAAAACTAACAATAAAAAGACCAGGAGCAAAGCTGACTTCAAGGGTGACATCTGTGGTTACCTAAATTTATTACCCACAAAAACATGTTTGCTTCACCTTCAAAAAGGCATGCCTAGTATTTACTTTTGTCCTCTGGAACCTCAACCTTTTGCAAGTAGGATAATGGAGAGTGTTTGCTCCAAGAGATGTCAGCTGAACAAGCGTTATCACAGCTCCCCGCTGCACAATCCAGCTCCAGTTGCATTACTGCTATAAAGACAACTGAAACATTTGCCCAAAGAAGTGCTCTACTGGGACCAGGACTGTGCCGGAGCGCTTTGTGTTCAGCAATAACATTTATATTATAGCCAGCGTATATCTAAAGAGCAAATCTGTGTGGGTTACTAAAGAAATAATAAGAAACCTGTGTATAAATCTTTTTAACCAATCTCAAGAACATTTTAGCCACCGCAAGGAAGCGCTAGTGTTAGCTGAACCTAAACATATTTATTCTAAAGAAAGATCATTTCAGCATCAGGTTTGTGTGATGGAGGTACTTTACCTGCCTTAGGCCGTCCTTGCTGTTCTGCATGATCCTCAGGGCGTAGTTAGACCGCTGTCCTTTGCTATTGAATTCAATGTGCCCTGTTAGACCTTCCAATTCTACCTATCCAACAAAGAGATGGCACACATGTTAAAAGATATCCCTTCTGCTTCCCTCTCGACAGTACCTATTGTTAATATAACTTGAGGTTACTTTACTGCTACTGGCTCTGTATGAGCCGCCTGAATACTATTTGTCACATTTAGAATAAGAATATGGAGACAAGCTGGTAACAGCTTCAATTTAGGGCAAAAAAGAAGAGCGATTAGTTGTTCCCTCTTTCTCGGTGTGAGAAAGACAAACGGTCTGATATCGAACACGTGTCACATTTAAGTATTTCAGTCACTTACAGTCATTTCACCCTAACAGGAAAACATCTTTTTATTCCCTGACAGCACATCTTTATCTCTCCTCCTCCACTGTGTCTCAGTATAACGTAGAGATGAGATAAACTGACCTAGTCGATAGGGAGCATTTCGTTAAAGAAGAAGACAGCACGTACGTTATCTGCTGTCAGTAAAAATATCTAGACTTTAAAATATCCAATTAGCATGCAAGGAAAGATGTAAGAAAAGCAGTAATGAAGAGCTCAACAAGTATTATCAGACAAGCTACTTTTTGGGGACAGCCTCTGACTTCCAGGAGTTTCTGATGGTTGTCAAGAGTTGACGAAGTAAAATTTGTGAGCTTTATAATTTTGGCAGATCTCAGGTAGGTTTCAGACTTCATGCTTTATTTTTACACAGTGTTTTTTTGAATCACTTTTCAGCATTTCAGATAGTCAGTCTCATGGAATGGTTGCTGATTCATCTCGTCAATGCATTACAAAACTTTCATACATTTACTGACAGCAGATAAAAATGAATGAAAAATGAATGCTGGTACATGAATTTTGCCAAATTATTGGACAGAACCACCTAGCTGAATGATGGCTGTTCCAATGCCCTTTCCTAACTCTAGGAAAGGAAAAATCCATATTTTTCCACATTTTTCAAGCATTCCTTGAAGCTAAGTTTGGTCAGTCTTGTAATCGTAATCACGTCTAGCAGAAGTAGCCTTACCATCCTCAGGTAATTCATGAGGCTGGTGCCGTGCTCCCAGATCTTGGAGGACTTGCAGGAGAGCTGAGTGGCTCCGACGTTCTGGCTACGGTTCAACTCCTGGACCGCCGCCACCACAGCGTATACCGCATCAAAGAGCAAAGCTGACGAGAGCTGCAGAGGCAGAGGGAAGGAGGCAGGTAAATGTATTATGCATACACCCCCACACACACACACAAAGCTGCAAAAACCCAAAGCACACAAGCTACAAGCGTAACATATCAGCGGTTAGTGGTTAGCGAGGGGTTAACCCATCCCTCGTGTGGCAGCAAGATTATTCCATTAGATCATTAGAAAGACTCTGATCTGCTGACAGCGTTGAAAATCATCTCTCTCTCCCTCCATCTTTCGGAGAGACTCTGTCCTTCTTGCTCTTATCCCCAATGAAGCTGGCACACCCTGACCATTCCAATTACTGCCTGCCTCTCTCAGTCGGGGCCAAAAAACAGTGGGAGAAGCAGCTTTTCCTCTCATTTCCTCTGTACAAACAGCTGCGCAGTTGCCACCACAGCATTCTGCTATGTACATTTTATTAAAATGCACGCTGCTTTGCATTAGATTCTCAGAAAAATCCCAAGCCTCGGTGATGTACATCTGTGTAATGGAACCACAGATTAAACTGATACTGATAGAAGGCTAAAGGGGATGATGCTGCGTACAAAATCTGTGAGGCCAAAGAAAACTAAACAGCCATTAAGCAGCGCAACTCTGATGCATTACACAGCCTTGAATTTATTAATTCTTTTGGCAAATTGAACACTAAAGGCCCAATGCACCCCAGGACTGCCTCCTACATCTTAGAGCACCATCAAAAAATGAAATTAAATAAAAATGAAATATTGCACAAACCTTTTTTTGTGAGTAGTTTCATACTTATATTATTTCCTGTCTACACCTATCCTCCCACCCTCCAAAAAAATAAAGAGCTAACATTGCAGATCATCTGAGGATGTAATTAATGTATCAAAGATTATCTTGTCATGCTGTTATAAGCACCTTCTTCTGCAGAGTGATATGATTGGCTTTTGTTGTTCAGTAGATTCAGGCTACAGGCCAAATGTAAAGAATTAAAGTAGAGTTTGGGGTGAACTGGCTCTTTAAGACTGCGAGAACATTACAGCTGCAGGTTTATGCTGTTTAAGTTTGACTTATCTTTGTGGTGGGAACCAAAGTCAGGCTGCTAAGGCAACATGACAACGTGAATGTATCACACTCATATCTATTAATATCTGCAATCCCATGTCTTACATCCACAGCCTTTACTTTACAGAAAGAGACTGTGCTGCTGCTATTGTGTACAGACAATACTGAGTACAGATAATATTGTTGCTACACATACTGACGTTCCCTCATGTCATCTCCAATTATATTTTTGTACAAAGAACTGTAATAATCTATATATACTTATAAGGACCCATTTCCATGCTTTGAAGGCAGCTATAATAATTTTTTTTCCTTTTTAAAATTTTTCTAATACAAATTACAACTTCAGACCTTAAGCAAGAAACTTGGTCTTAGGTCTTAATTTCGGACCCTGTAAATATTGAAGTGAAGTTTTATGGTCCACCTCAGTACCTAAAAGTCCAACTCATGAATGCTGTTTTGACAGCTTGGACCTGTAGGCATATTCTAGTTATACTCTATTTGTATATAAATGAGCTGCACTCTCTAATGAAAAATTCTATGTGCGGTTACTTTAATCAATACTGATGTTAGCCTATAAATATCAATTGCAAGATGTTTGAATGCAGCACAATTTGTCTCCCATGAAACCTTCTTCTCCTATAAACCTTCAACCTATCCGCCTACATTTCCTAAGATTATGTGGTGCGTGCCTTTATCTTTAAATGCATCATTGCAATTTAACATACATATAGGTCAGCGGCTGCATTTGTTTTTTATAAGATAATGTTTAAAAAGACAGCATATTACGCATGTGCATGTTTAAACGGGTTAATCATGTTCTTGCTCCCATCAGCCTTTAGTCTCTCTGGTTATTAGCTAATTAGCCACAAGTCCTAATTGCTGCAAGCTTAGTGAGTATCCGAGTGACCCACTGCACACAGAAGCATTTTTTTAATGTTGTGTTCAAACTTTTCTTAACCTGTTTCACCATCCAATTTGTGTGACGCAAAAAGGGGATGACGGGTGTTTGTTTCATTTTTAATGTCTCTTCACTCTTAACACAGAGAGGATTCATTAATAATCTGACTTTAGTGAATATCTGGCTCCTAATGAAGCCTCTGAGCAAACAAAAATCTGCAATAGTTGCAGTCTTATTGCACTCAGGTGGGTTATTCTTTAAAAAAAAAAAAAAAATATCTGTATTACAGTTTTTCTCAGTATTCAGAAGATTTTGAATTCAAATTTATAAATTACATCACTTCTTAATATTGTCTTAATTAATTGCAGTTCCTTGGTTTAAGATGTAAAAATACATAAAATTATTCAATTCAGTTAAAGTTTTTAAGTCTGTATGAGCAAGCACTTAGCAACAGTGGGACGAAAAAACTCCACTTTAACAGGAAGAAACATCTTTGGTTTACTTCAAAGCTAATAAATAATAAAAAGCAAAACTGATTTGTGATATCAACATTGTAATGTGCTGTATTTTCATCTATTCCATGTAAGAAATTATGCAATAAGCTTTTTTTTTTTTTTTTTTTTTTTTTTTCAAGGTCAAAAA
>VUQR01000862.1:0-15200 GCA_015108515.1 Hemichromis elongatus
GACCTTAAATTACTGTACTTTTTTTTCATGTTTGCTTATGTGAAAACTATGCTTTCTTTATTGAACGCATTTTACTGAATACATATACATGATGCCCAAAACGTTGTTTACAGAATTGTTTGAGACTCACACCGGAGACTGTGATTCAAGTCTAGAGTCACGTGTGTGGTGTGATTTAGCCAGAAACTGCAGCGTGAAGAGACCTTAAGTTTAAGTGTGGCTGCACAGAACAGGTGTAAACATTTCTGTCTAATATGTGGTGAGATGATCTATTAAATATTAAGCATACTGCGCCCCAATACCAACTGATTTTTGCTTAAGAGGCTTATTTTGAGTCATGTAATAAAACAAGGCCGAGAGCTGAAACTGTAAAGCATTGTTCTGTTCCAGTGATGACCGAGCATTAAACAGCAGAGATTTTTGTTATATTCAACCCATGTAGCATACACACTGGAAAGAATTGTGGGTTTTACACACAGTGCCAGTGTTTCGTGTGTTTATGTTTTGAGGAACACTGACACTGGTTTAATTTAGATAGAGCTGATAATACCCCTTAAAGAGCCCGTCACAGTGAGGCTGCTATTGCTTTATGCCCTCCGGCCAAACCAGAGGAAAACATATGATACACAGCTATTACACTCCACAACACACTGTACACACGCTGTACACATAGTGCAGGAAACAAACGCAGCGTTCTCTTCTCTCACCAAGTATAATTTGGACCCCAACCCTCCCAATTTTCTGTCTGGGACAGGCTGTGGAGAGCAGCAAGCACTGTTAGGTTAAGGTTTCCCTACACACTGCAGGAATATGATAAACAATACAAGCATTCTTAGGACCTGGCACATGCACACATGTACAGGCAGACATCCATGCAGTATGGTACACATATGATCTTGCTCTCTCTCACTCTTTCACACACACACAGACACACACACACAGACATATGTGGCTGGTAGTTATAAAAGAATTGTACAGACATAAAAACACGTCATGGTCTCTCTCTTTCTCTCACACACACACAGCTGGACTATGAACACACACAAATCAGTGAGGATTCTCCAGCACACAGCGGTTCCCACTGGGGTCCAGACACACTACAGCCGTGTGGTCAAGATGTTACCAAATGATGTTGGATTTCAGCCAGTATTCACACTCATTCTTTAAAAAAACCCATCTTACACAGCGTTAAACCCCCCCAAAAACAAACCAAAACTGTGGGCAAACACAGCATTTATGCAAGTCACGCATAAGAACAGTAACAACTTCACATTATCAGGAATCACGACACAAAAAAACTGCTGGGATGTGTTGCTGGAGCCTAAATACCAAATACATTAATTACCTTCTCCATCTCAGTGAATCACATATAACCCATATAACTGGGGTCCTAAAGAAGTGTAATGAAACTTTAGTTATTTTAGTTATCCAACAGTTTGAAAGTCCTCTTCGGCTTAATCAAGAGTGTCTTTGTTGCTTCTGATAAAAAGCTAAGAATGGTACAGTAAAAAGCCAAGTCAAGGCACTCAATTAAAAATAATTAAGAAAGCTTTAAATAGGATAATGCTACTGTAAAAGTAAGCTTGCACACTGAACAAAGGATGAATGAAATCACTGTGTTTAAGAGTTGAACACAAACACAGTGTCGTATTTAACACTTTGGTTACCATCGTTGTTTAAAACAGGGCCCTAATTAACTTGGAGTTTGAGTTACACCTTACTATAACCATATGGTAAGTAAGTCACAAGGTAGCAAAGCATACCCTCCTATATCATCTAGTTTATTCAGAATAGGACCATAATTTATAAAATGAACCTCACATTATGTCTAATAAGGAAACCATCAACCTGAACTTGACTGTACTGGGTGTAGCTGCATGGTGACACAAAGGCGGTCAGAGGGTTAAGGTTTCTTGGGGACAGCAGCTGTCTAAACATGCACGCGCACGGGTGCACATACACGCACGCACGCACACACACGGCAACCAGGTGCATTAGTATGAATACATGTAGTGTCTCTCACCTGCACAACACTATCTCACTCTATCACCCTAATTGAGCATATAACCACAGCTCACACAGAGGAGACTGATTACCTGAACTGTACTTTAGTTCTGTATGTCAGAGCAGTATTATAAATGGAGAAATGCCTCTAGAGGAGCCACTGTGTTTTAAGTTACCTACTACAAGGTAAACCTACTGCAGTGGTCTGCAAATTGTGTGTAAGATTGTGTCTGACTCATTTTGCGGGGCAGTCAGGGTACTCCATGTATACACGTGTTTACTCAGTGAGATTGGCGGCTGGGTCCCGAGGGAGTAGTGGCTTAGCCGACGCCGGCACACTGTTAAAGCTAAACATGCCTAATTGAGGACGACGCTTACAGGCCCTCCTCTGTGTGTGTGTTGGAGAGTTAGACAAGAAAGTATGGAATGACAAGAACACAGGAGTCTTGCTGTGGTAAATAAGGCAGGGGCAAATGTGTCAGTGGCCCTTTTTGCCCTTTGGTTGACAATGTGCTGATGTCTAGTAGCCAAATGGGCTGTGTGTATGCAGTGTTCTCGATGACAGCCTCTAGATGACGTTGTATCACATATTTACTGACATTTAAATGAATATTTATGTGTTTGTGTCTTCATTTATGCAGCAAAGCATTCTCAACTTGCATGCCTGCTTATTATATACAAGACCCTTCAGTCTAATCTCAGCTCCAAGCCCTGAGACTGAAACAAGCTTTTCTTATTTTTCCCCAAAGGTTTAGAATGAAAACCCAGGTTCACATTACAGTTTTTGTTTTCACCTATCCTTATTTGCTGTCTGGCCCCCAATCATGATTCTGCAGAGATTCATGAAGACATAAATATATGTTAACCTCATAACATCCACCTGAACCACTTAGAGAAGAATTAGGGTGAACCATGTGCATGGAACTTGTATTCATCAGTCAGTTTTCTGTATAAATGGGTTGTTTCCAAGCTAACAATACCTCTAACTCTTACACAGGTCACCATCAATCTGGCTACATCTATCTGTTTTAGAGGCACACAGACAAACCAACAGAAAAGCCTCTCTACACTCTGTTATGTGCTGCGTGGACATGCTTGTCAAGCAGGCAGCTTGACTGACCCAACATATTACGTTGGGATAGAGTTGGACATAAAGTTCAGTATTCTTCTCCAACAAAAAGCAAAGGAAGTAAGATGTATTGCTGCCTGACTTCATTTATAATCTTTGTTGTTTCATGATTCTAGTTGTGTGTTTATACCACCACTGAGGTAAAACTGATTTTGCTTTCCTGGTTGATTTAATTAACTGCAGTAACCCCTTGTAGATGAACTGTTGTATACACCCACTCTATCGCATAGACTGAATGTATAAAGAAGAAGGATACAAACGTGTCCAAACTACTTAGATCATTGCAGCAACATTTTTCTGCAGTGAATTATAACACCCCCACAGACTTAGAAACTCATGCAAAAGTTGAAAAACAAAGATCTGCAATCACTCATCTGCCTAGTTTTATAGTAACGTCCACTTTCCGATGCTGTCAACCTCAATGCTGGCATCAATGCTCTAGTCTAATCATCTTCTTGCTTGCCTTCTCTAAGCCAATCAACCTCCAGCCTAGTTTGAAACCTGGTACTCTTCTGTCAGTCTGCCTTTTCATCTCCTCCCCATCTCCTTATCCAAGTCACTCAGAGCTCCATCCTAGCTTGAAATCCTATCTTGAAATGTCATTATGCTGTGATGGGTCATCAGAGTTTAATTACCAAACAGCTTGACTGAATTCTGTATCTCAACAAATCATGTTCAACTGTTCCAAATGATCTGTTCCAAAACTGATTTTGTTCCCATTAGGATAAAAGACAAGGCAAGAACACAATGGAATACAAACTCAATGAACATACTCGTATATAAGATGAAGTATTTGTTTGCAAACAAGAAAGATTAGCTTCATCTTTCCTGAAAATAAGAAACAGAGGTAATTCATATGGTCCTGAGTATATATTTGATAAGAACTAGCATCTGTAAAACCTCATATTTTTTCAGTTTAATAATAACAATAGAAAAAAATATGCTAATACAACAACTTAAAGAGCAGTTCACATGTCACTGATAACTGGATGGATGTTATCAAGTTAATATATTTTGTGAAGGTGCAATACTATTTACTTGTGTTCTTCAGACGGCATCAGATTGCAAATTAAACATTCTTATGAGAACCCCAAAAAACCCTGCTATAACAATACATATGTGTGCAATATCTCCATTTTTGTTGCTCTTATTTGAAAGGAGCATACAATTTCCTTTTTTTAAACTAAATATTTCCTTTCATGTTTTCACTAAGTCTTGTCACATTTTGTAAAATCAAACAGGTCTGGGCCTGTTGCCAAATCCAACTTACAGAAGTCACAAACAGAAAATGGACTTCAGAGATTTTTCTTGGCTATAATCTGATGTAAAACAGCTTCTTCAAGCCGAACTGTACAGTACCTAGCCGGCTCTTCCACATGACGTGAATGGTGCATTAAACGGGGCAGGTGCTGCAGGTGTTGCAGTTCTACTCTGGGCTGCCACGCTCTCCCAGCCATGTTCAATACGGGCACTGTTAAGTTAGTGCGTGATTCCAGTATTCCTCCGGCTGCTTCCCTTGGACGATTACGCCAGCAGGGTTTACTTAGGGATGGGAGCGTGACAGCTGCTGGAATGCCTGCGCTCTGCCCACAGAGAACAGGACATGGGTCACACCAACACTATGGTTACGCAGGCCCAGGCAGCACAGTTCCACCAGGCAGGTCTAATGGGCCGTGGATCAGAGGGGCTCCTTCCCAACTACAGATGCTACCATGGATTGTATACTGTAGATGTCCTGCAGAACGTTTACATCTGTCCTTAACTTTTACACATTTCTTGCAGGTTGTCTAAATAAACATTCTTTGACTCTTCTCCAAGAAAACCTGTTCAATAATGCTATTGTTAGAGGCCTGTTGCTTTTGGGCATGATTAATTAGTACTTTGGAGAACAAAAATTTGGGCATATGTCGATTTAGTTACTCCACTGAAATTGTTGAAGCAAATGGTTTTCTCCATCTGTTTGTATGTACGCATGAAAGGTCTGTGAAATAAAGACTTAGGGGAACATAATTAAAAGTTGAAATATTGGCTATGGCAATGTTATATTGCAATTTGAAAAATTACTTGGATGTAATCGTATATAGAGACACAAAGCGGACTGGAAAAAGACTTATTGACAAAGCTTGTCATGTTAATGCAATAGAAACATTCAATTCAGCTTCATTTATACCTCGCCAAATCACAACAGTAACCTCAGGGAACTATATATATTGTAATGCAGACCCTACAATAATCCAACAGAAAAAAACCCAACGGTCATGTGACCCCCTATGATCAAGCGCTTTAACAAGAGTGGGAAGGAAAAACTCCCTTTTGGCAGGAAGAAACCTCCAGCAGAACCATCTGCTGTGACCTTTATATGAAGGATTTTGAATTCAATTCTGGATTTAACGGGGATCCAATGAAGGGAAGCCAGTATAGCAGAAATCTGCTCTCTCTTTCTAGTCCCTGTCAGTACTCTTGCTGCAGCATTTTGGATTAATTGAAGGCTTTTCAGGGAGTTTTTAGGAAATCCTGATAATAACAAATTACAGTAGTCCAGCCTGGAAGTAATAAATGCATGAACTGGTCAAAAATGACTTCAAGATTTCTCACAGTACTGGAGGCCAAGTTATTGGCATCCAGAGTTTGTATCTGGTTAAATACCATATTTCTATGTCACTGGCTTTGGGGAGCATCTGTTCTTCTGCACTTCGGAGTTTGGAGTGGATGTGGATGGATTTCTGTCTTCATGTAATTTATTTGTGTGAGTGGGTGGGCTAGTGGCCCCAGCTAGGCCTGGCTCGCTAAGCCATGGCCCCTGTGGGACATTGTTGAGGGTGGAGGGGTACCCCTCACTGCCACTCCCCACTGGTTGTTGTTGCCACCCCCTGGGACATGAGCATTTGTTGGTTCTGCGGGGGCTGGATGGGCATTTTGGTGTGTTTGCTGGCGTACTCTCTTGAGGATGTGATTCGGAGTAGCTTGCAGTAGCAAATTGTATTTTGTTTTTGGCCTGTACTCTATGTCTGATACAGCATAACACCCACCCTGATAACAATGTAAGTAATAAATTTAATAAAAACAAAACAAAAAGACCAAGACCAAGAAGAGACAGACAAATACAACTTAGGAATCCTAAACTGTTCTTCTCCTGGCAATCCTTACAAACAAGCCATACTTGTTCTATCTTTTTTTAATCGTATAGATTAATTGTATTATGCCCCAATGCATAAAACCCTAGAACTGAAGAAGGCTGTACTTTCTTTTTACCATAACCGTAATTTTTTTAACAGTCCTTTATTTATCCAGATAAAAAATCCTGTTGAGATAAAAAAAAATCTCATTTCTAAAAGAGACCTGGCATCATGGCAGCAAAAGTCAAAAATACATGTACCACATAAGTGCATAAAACAAATCTTCCTACTGCTGTCAGACTCCACAACAAGGACTTGGCAGCTGAGCAAACACATACATCCACACATGTGCAATAAAACGACGTTATTCTTTTTAATTTGATACTAATAAATTGTCTTAATTCTGGCTCCTGTAACTTTGCACTGTCCACTTTCTGCTGTGACACAATAAATTTCCAATGTGTGGGACTAATAAAGGTTTATCTCTTATCTTATCTTATATCCACTAAGTTGGAGTCTTATCAAAACTTTGCTTATGATACTGCACTCTTTTATTGTACCATTAGCAGTGATCAAGATATCTGCTTGTGGTGAAAAGCCCTTACCTTACATTTCTCATGAAGTAACTGACTCACATTTTTTGTTAGGCCTTCTGTTTCTGCTAATTCTCATAAAGCAGCGTGTGGGGTATTTTAGGATGGACAGGTTCCAATTATACTATATCTCAGTATAATTGGAACCTGTGATTTGGACTGATTACATGTGTCAGCTCCAAACTGTCATCCAGTCAAGTCCTGTATAAACATGTGCTTCAGTTTATCTTAGCACAGCATGCTAATTTTTAATGTTATGCTAACATTGTCACTGATTGACATAATGTGTGGCTCAAAAAGCCTGTGATGAGGTTTTTTTTTATGCCCGTCTACTAGCTCTCTGTTCTGTGGAGGCTCACCTGGGACCAAACATGACTGGAAGGCGTGTTGGTCCAAGGCTTCTCCAGCTGTATTTATTTCCTGGCTGGCAGCTCAGCATCGGTGACGGTGGTTCATGTTAGTCACGGCTTGGCTCCTTCAGAGCGGCCTCAGAGAGTTACTCTTGGCCCCGCTTCAGCTGGGACCTGAGTGGACGCTTAGGACGCCAGCCGGATATCAAGTCTTTGGACATGCATTCATAAAAGTGATGGCTTATTTGTTTCTACTTTACTACATACATATTCAATCACTCCATGGAATGGTTTACTTCCAGATGCTGAGTTTTTGTACCTGTTGTTTCAGTTTCAGTACCAATAACAACTTCATTTGAAATACAAATTAGGGATGTTGGCCTAGTTTACTAGCTTGCAGAGGTGATCCATATACTTTAAATGTACAGCACAAGCTTTTGAGGTTATTTGCTTCATGTTTCCCCTTTTTTTAAACCAGTGTTCTTGTCTCATCTCCTCTGTCCTGTCTAAATAAAGGCTAAAAAGCATGCTTCTCTGTGAACAATAATAGCAACAGGACAATAGAGTTAATTGGATGAAAGTCAAATAAAAAGCTCAACATGAAAGGTTAGGAGGCCCGTTAAGCAAACTGAGTGACAAAGTGAACTAACAGTGGAATTGTCTTTAGCGTGAAACTGGCACTCAGAGGTCCTTCATGCAAGAGGGCATGCCTCTCATCCAGTGAGAACATCATAAACACTCATTCACCTTCAGAGACTTGGCACAAGAGAAAGCGACTTGGCATGAATGTGTGCCCTTAGCCCCTAGTGCCGTGCTCCAGCTGCGTTATAGATAACACCCCTCAGATCTCCAATAACCATAGGTGACTGCAACATGACTACTTGGCTCATAGTAGGGGATGTCAGTCACTTAAGAGAGAAATCATACAAGCATACACTAATAGATTTAAAAAAATACATACCAGGAAGCTAAAAAGAAGATAAATATAAACACTAGTGAAAGGTGGCAGAGCACTCATGGTTTATTTACTTAGAAAGTAGGAAATGGTTAACATGGTTAAACTTCAGAAGAAGATACCAGCCCTCCATAAGCACAACATTCTTTTAGTATACATTTTCTAAACTATTGTTGAGATTTGTGTGATATGTTACAATAAGCGTCTTGTTAACTCATTAGCCCTGTATCTTTTCAAACAGATCTGCCCTGGTGAAGCCCACCACCCACTGGGAACAAGTCAGATTTATTGCTGGTAAAGTGGCCCAAGCTCTTATTGCAGATTTACAGGACCAAAGTCATAACAATGGGAGAAATATCCCATATGCTCCCGAAGCACCTCCCACAGGATTCCTCAAGGGAGATGGTCGAATACCGTCTCCGAGTCCATAAAGCAAAGGCAGACAGGTTCGTCAAATTCCCATGCACACTTAAATATCATTAAGAGGATAAAGACCTGTCCAGCTTTCCAACACCAGGACTAAAACTGCATCGCTCCCCATCCCACCCAAGAGGTGATGTTCCATGTCCCTATATCCAGCGTCAGCAGCTGAGGATTGGACGAGCAGGGCGACCGCTGGCACAACACACATCTTGCTACAATAGTTCTTGTGTGTCCAGGTCAGCTCTCTGGGCTGTGCCTCGCTCAGCCTAATGGGCTTTTTAAAACTTCACATAAACAAATGAACAACAACTTTAAAACAACTATCAGAAAAATGAACGTGATCATAACAATACAATAAAATGTTATCTATTCAATGTGTCAACCTTTTTTTATCTAGTACCTTCAAATGTCATTTCCACTTGTCTTTTAATTGCTACTAGTCAGCTTAAAGGGATCGCAATAATTCAATTCAAAAGTGCAGAGAAGGAGTGGGAGTGCACGTGTGCGCTGGCACGAGCACAGCACCACAGCTGCTTGTCATTTTGGCCTTAGCACGCATGGCAACCTGTTCTGAATAACAGAACCCCCTCTGCACTTCTGTGCATTTATCATGTAGTTTACAGTAAGGCGATATTCAGGCCTACGTACCTCATGTCCTGGTCCACTACAAATCATAGAGAATCTTGATGAGTGTGATAATGTACAGAGCTTCAGGCCTTTTCCACTTTCCCTTTCACCAGTCATTTTCTTCCAGGTCAGGTTAAGAGCGGCACACTGAGGTAAGACATGGAAGGCATCGATGTTATTGCAGCTCTCTCCACTAGTTTGTTACAGAAGAAGACCATCTGTAACACAGAAGTAACACTGTGTCTCCAAGTTGTCCTAGACATTTCTTTATCATAGCTTTCCACCATAAAGTTAAAGTGTCATGACCTAATACTGTATGTTCATTGTTTTTTAATCTTTCTTTTCCGTAAGAGTGAGTCAGCTTTGGAAATTCATTGTTCCCAGAAAATCTGATATCCCCATCTCGAGTATTAAGTCTCACTTACTAGTCTAAAATGACTAACCAGACTGTGTTCATGCACATCACCCCACAACTTTTTTTTTTGACCCAGTTATACTTTTATCCTGCCATATATTCTGTGTAGTATTACATCAAATGTTCATATGAAAAATAGGTAAATAATGAGGCAAAGGTAGTCCCTATGAGTGAAGCCTTGACTGTGCTCTGAATGCTAGTTTCCAAAATTATTTTTCTTTGAATGATCAGCTGATACTGGTACAATATTGGCTGCAGTGGTTTTGGTACTGTTGGGTAAATTGCAACAAACACTATATACCTGCCCAACATCTGTGCAGACTACAGGGGGGGGAAAAAAAAGACTTTTATTCCTGTTAGTTTCCATCACAATTCCACTACAATCTTTGTATCAGGCTTGATCTTTGCTTTGCATTTTAAATACAGTCAAAAAGCAGAAGATTTTGGTATTTTGGCAGAGTGCTCCATATGGGCATCTCCTGTGATGGTCCTGTTGCTGACAGAGAGAAAGCACAGAAGCATCAGATAACAAAGGTGCTGGACCGTGCACAGTTATACACAGGTGAGATGTGTGTGTATCCTAGGTGTGATGTAGCGTGAAGAGAGCAGAGCAGCACAGTAGATGACCCAGATAAGAGGATCATTAGTTTATAAAACATCTCAACTGCACAGCTGTGCTGCAATAAAGAGCTCTCCGCAGCTTGCAGTCAGCAGTGGGTACTGTGATAGATCGCCACCCTGCAGCTCATTTGCTCCTTCAGTAAGTTGTCATAGCGGACTTCATATCTTCACTTCAGCGGTTATTTGTATTATAACAGTTATATCTAGCAGAATCATGTTGTACATAATCTTTCCTGATAGTGCTGAACTGCTGTGCTCCCCTCTCACACACTCTTTTAGTCTTTAAAATGTCTTTCAAATTTAAAATCCAACATGTTGCACAATTCAATTGTTTTTGCTGAAAATTTTTCATGCGATCTAACCATCAGTGTGTTGGAAGAACAAGTTAGCTTCAGGGAGCCAGTCCATGTTTTAAAGTAGTGCTTTTGTTTAATCATCAGATATGAGAGCTGCATGGATCTTCTAACTCTTGGTGAGAAAGTGACTCATTCTCATTTCCCAAAATATCAGATACTGTATCTCATAAACATACCTAGAGCTGTTTTATCTCTTCTGCAGCCCACAAGCTACATTTAGTCCTGTTTTATTTAATTTTAGCTCTGACTGAATATAACTGCTGTGTGTTCTTACATTAATAGAAATGAATACAATATTCCACAGTCTTCAAGACTGCAGCATGACCAAAATTACTGCAACTGTGTGCATGAAGTTGCAATTTCGTTACATTGGAAATGACTGCTTTGAATACAGGAGCCAGGTCTGAGTTGCTGCCTAAACCAAGGAATTTGCTGCGCTGACTGCTGAGCTCTGTGGGTTTTTGCAGCAGCTCTATGTGTACTAGATGCGCCTGCTCCTTGTAGTTTCTATTTCTGACTTTATGTCCATTACAAGAGTTTGTGTTTTTTTATCTTTAAATATTCAATACAAATAACTATTCCCATTAGTGAAGACTGTCATTCCCCCCCGAGGTCTGCAGGGCTGTTGCAAAGGCTCTGGAGGTCTGTATAAGCACGCAACCCTGTGACACAAAAATCACAGATTTTGCATGTAGTTTTTTGCTTTGTATCTGTAAGCAGACCTTAACAAAAACATTTGTAACTCATGTAAATATTTTTTACAAACACAAATCTTTTTAACGCACACACACAAATTCTCATCTGTACATGCACAAACATAAAATTTTCACATATTTTGATTTACAAGGTTAAAAAACTCAGTTCACAAATACACAAGTACAAAATATTTAGAGCCACAATTTGAGCCCATAAGAGTCCAACAGACATTCAGAAAGGCTATGCTTTAATATTTAAAAAACATCTAACACCATAAGAATTCCCACCTGACCTCAGAATCAGAATCAGCCGATTTGTTGTTTTTGTAGATTAATTTTTTTTTCTTTAATACTATTTCAAACTTATGGCTCCTGGTATTACACAGCTCCTATACATTTTACATACAGAAGTTTGGTTCATGAACTTTTCAGGGATGAAAAACAAACAAAGGCTCTATTAAATCCTTTTAATACTAATTCCAACTCTCAGCCGTGACCTTTTTATTCAGCAGATTTTTAAAAATAACTTTTAATATCAGTATGGTGGAATATATCATCGCTTCAGCCGCAAAATTTCATGTCTATCACCTGACAGTTGGGCAGCTTGTCAAAACAAATTATAACATATGAAAGGCTCCTTTAATACTATGATGATTGATGCGATTCTTAAAACTGTCCTGTTTCACGCCATTAGTAAATTGATCAACTGTGAGCCATACTGAGCTACTACTACTACTATTACTATTACTACTACTACTATTACTATTACTACTACTACTACTATTACTACTATTACTATTACTACTACTACTACTACTACTACTACTAATATTACTATTACTACTACTACTACTACTACTACTATTACTACTACTACTGAGCGAGTAGCTTTTTTTGGTGAAGTCCAGGTATATGGTGTTTTTCCTAGTCTTAGCTACCACTGTAATGTGCTGTGTGATTATATCACACTGACATTTGTTTTCAGTGGCTAGTTATATTATGGCTTCACAGATTTCCACACAACTGATGTTTCATGCTTTAGTACGTATGCGCGTGTGTGTACATGTTGCCTTTATGTGTGTTTCTAGTCGCCTGGGATTATTTATTCTTACTGTGGCTTTTCTTGTCATCACTGAAGGCAACAGAGATTTAGGATGAATAACAAATTATGAAGACTAACTGGGAACACTCGTGCAGACGGGAGGAAACCGGTTCCAGTGAGGTTTTGCCGATCTCACGACACCGTGCTCATTTTTTAGTGTTCCCATGAACAACATTATGCTAATGGCCTTTCTGAGTACTTCCTAGTCTGTGTCCAATCACCCCGGTCAAACCATGGTGACAGCAGGTCTTGCTGTGGAGGGAAACATTTGCACGTGGAATGGGGGAAAGGCTTAATGGGCTTTGAATGTCACACACATACAAAAACAGACTGAGACATAAATATAGAACGAACAATATTAAGTGCTGTCTGTTTGTGGCCTTGAAGAGGTTATACAGCCTTGCAGATATTTGTCTTTGAAACTCTTAAATTTTCCTCTGTAACCCTCAGATCTGTACAGTAGGTTCTTTTTAAAAAATTTAATTTCTTCATTTCTCTTTTGCAACATCTGGTTCTGTTCCTTCAAAGTACTCCAAAGCCAGCATTTGGTCTCCCTGCTGGGTTAAATTCACCACGCTTTGGGACCGCGACACGCACACAGCATCTCTCATGATACTCATGAACATCCATCCTCTCGTCGCTTGTTTTTATACCTCGTATTCTGTCCTTACTTCCCATCTGCTTTTCAGTGCCTGGAAAACATAACAACACGGCAAAATGATTTCTTTCAGACCATTTTAGCTTCCATTTACATTACGCAAATTTAAGTAAATAGTCAGCAGAACCGCTGATGTTTGTAATGGATTTGAGCACTCAAGCTGAACTTCTGACAGAGAAAAAAAGGAAACATGAACAGATGTTTTGAATAATGAATATAAATAAGTACAAATGATAAGGCTGTACCGTTTAGCTAATACTTTACAAATATTGAATGCAAAAAGTTAACAGTGGCTTCAAGTTTTCACACTGTTTGTTTTGCATTTTACTCATCCTAAAGTGGATTGTCATTTTTTGTTATGAGTCTGAACAAAGTTGAATTATTTATTTGCCCATTTCCACAGAAGTGATCATTGGGTTTGCTATTACCTGGTTACACAGAGACAGAAAAAATACAGGCAGACAAAGTAGGTGAGATGGCAAAAGGGAAGACTAAGGTAGGAACAGACACCAGGGAGAGACGGCAAACAAGGAACAGGTGAACTCAATCAGATAATAATGGAGGCAAGAACAACAACAAAGGAGGAACGTTAAAACATAAGACCGTAAGAAACTGTTTACATCAAGTACAGTTTGGATGATGTTTGATGCTCAAAGCGGCATCACAAGCTTAGTGCAAGTAAGAAACATATATAGCTTTGGTGTACCAGTGATGTTGATAATGATGTTCGGCAAATGGAGTTGAACCCATTTCTAGGAAATGAGATAATCCAAAAAGCTAATGAGTTTTCTTGATTCTTACTGACTAGTCCTGCAAATGCTAGGGTCCTTTAAAAACCAACAAAAACAAAACAAGCATAAATTCACTTGAGCATGTGAAATCTAACATTATATTTTCTTTTTTGCATGTTTTATTCATTTTTGTTTTAACAAACAGATAAATCAGTCACTGCAATGAGCCGTGCAGTTAGCCTTGAACTCAAAGTGAAGTGATGAGGTCCAGGCAGAGCAGACAGCTGAAACATTGCAGAGGTGGTTTGGAGGGAAAATGTGATGTCTCCATGCTGATTATTCATAAAAGGGCAGCTTCTATTTGCTTTTTAAAAACCACATTAGCCCAAAATTCCTGCATAATCCATCGTGACAGTTGAGTGTTTGCAGCTTCCTAACATCTTTATTAGCATACAACCTAAAATTCTGAAATCGCCTTCGTCTCGTTTCCTCACTCTTTCAAGTTTGGAATGGAAGGCTTTACCTTCTTCACCCAGTGCTAATAAAACTAACTCTTAGTGTGTGTGTGAGGAATAAGGATAATGCTTGTATGGCATGGGTCCCGGTGCCTCCCTAAGAGTAGGATATTAGAGAGTTCTGGAACACCTCAAAGTATATAAACACAGCCGGACAATGGAGGCAGCAGCAGTGACAGTCTTTGTTTAAACGATTGATCCTCTGGTGAATGGGAGCAACCAAGATGTAAGCTCTAAGCATAACTCATGGTTTTAAGAGGAAAAACCAGTCACTTTTTCACTTTCTGAAGGCTTATCTCCAGGTTCAATGGCTGGTTAAAAGTGTATTCAGCGTACTTGTCCTTAGTGTTGGACGTCATAACTTGTATTTGAAGAAACTGGAGACAGACAGCAATTAACTTGCATCAGTTAAGACTGCAGACACCTTTAGTTCTTGCCCCTGCTGATACACAGTGTATTTGACCTACAATATATTGCCAAAAGCATTTGCTCGTCTGCCTTCACACGCATGTGAACTTGACATACCATTCTTAATCCATAGGGTTTAATATGATGTCGGCTCACCCTTTCTTGCTTTGACAGCTTCAAGTCTTCTGAGATGCCTTTCCACAAAGTTTAGGAGTGTGTTTAAGTGTTTATGGGAAATTGCGGCCAATCTTCCAGCAGTGCATTTGTGAGGTCAGACATTGATGTTGAACAAAAAAACAAAAAAAGCCTGGTTTTTAGTCTCCACTCTAATTCATCTCAAAGGTGTTCTGTCGGGTTGAGGTTAGGACTCTGTGCAAGCCAGTCAAGTTATTCTAGTCTTTATGGACCTTGCTTTGTGCACTGATGTGCAGTCCTCCACGCCACTATCCAATACATGTCCCCCCCCCCCCCCCCCCCCCCCCCCCCCCACACATATAAATTC
>VUQR01000864.1:4244-20140 GCA_015108515.1 Hemichromis elongatus
ATTAGCACACACACACACACACACACACACACACACACACACACACACACACACACACACACACACACTCCCTCCCTCCTCCTTTGTTTATGGTGTGAGGATATCAGCAATCTAGGTCTGCCTTTCACAGGAGCTGAGGGCTGTGCCAGGGAACAGATGGTGGTGGCCAGGCAGGAGGGCAGCAGGGCACGGAGGCAGCGGGCACAGCAAGAACACTGCCAATCCTGTGGCCTTGGCTGGGTGAGAACAAGCAAAATCCTGATGCAGGGTTTTTTTTTTTTAAGTGGAACAAACACTGCATTATAATCGTGGTAAGAAAAGTTGCAACAGCAGCACTTTCCTGTTGCAAATGGAAGAAAGCCATTTTCTGTTTTAGGTTTTTAGTTGCTAGGAAAATTAGCATATGGTTAGAATTTGCTAATAGTTGTAGTCTTTTGTGGTAATTTGTTTCCTGATAAAACTGCACACCTAAGAATGCATCCTACCATTTCTATAAGCAGTCACACCCTCATTAATCACTCGCACCACAGTTCCACTGGCAGCCATACATGTCCATGTCCTCCACCATGTTTGACAGATGATGTGGTATGCTTCGGCTCATGAGCTCTTCCTTTCCTTTCTCTATACTCTTCTCTTCCCATCTGGTACAGTTTATTCTGTTTCCCAATACCAAGTTTTTCAAGAACTACACAGGCTCCTTTAGGTAATTTTTTGGTAAGGTCTAATCAAGTTGTCACATTGTTGAGCTCACCACATAGAATCCAATGTCCTTTATCTCTTTATTTATTTGGAATAACGAGGGGAAAAATATCAGCTTGTATTTTGTTAAACCTCTTTAAACATTATATAGTTTCTGTATGTGTGTGTGTGTGTGTGTGTGTGTGTACATGTGTATTTGTGTATGTCTGTGAGACATTGGTCGATAAGTATCTAGACCAAACCTAAGTGAAACTTTCTGCCTTGCATTGTTTTTAATGATCTTAACAGAGTTTTTGAACAAACAAACAACCAATACATACCAGTGAAATACCCCAGTGGTGTAGCAGAGTCACATGGAGTCACTTTATCCCCTCTATGGGTTCTTTTATTTTCCTTTGCATTCAGCATCAGTCTGTGTACACCTACTGCAAGATATATCAGTAATCCACCTACTCTTTATAATTTAGCTTTGTTACTCAATTCATTAATTTTCAGAGTGTCTTTGAATTCATCCCTGTGTAGGTTGATCATAGTAGTGGGGTTTGATGATCCTGAAAATCCTGAATTGATCTTTAAATATACAGTTTTTGCCAGAAACGTCAGAATCTCGGGTTAAACCTCACAAAATGTCAAAAAATTAAAATATAATTGAGATAAATGAGAGCAGGTACACGGATTCTGCACAAAGGCATAAACACAAAGCGTGGACCCACCGGCGCGTTCTCACCCGACGGCACGTACACGAACACGCCGTCGGGGCCGAAAGCCAACAGCTCACAGCTTCTGACGCGTCGGCGGGTCCGCATTATTCGCTTGCTTATTGCCCTATAAAAAGGCCAGGAAAATTTCCATCATGTTTTTCTGTGTTTTATCCTCAGTTACTTTGACACAAAGGCATCTGCACTGATGTTCGCAACTTCGACAACGTCTTTCTTTTTATAGTTATAAAAATATGGATATGTACTGATAAATGATCAGAATTATAATATTTTTGAGGCGAAATTTCCCTGATTTAAATCGAATCAATTGAATCGAATCGATTCGGGACCTTGTAAATCGGAAACGAATCGATTCTAGAAATCAGTGACGATGCCCAGCCCTTGTTGATAACTTTAATTTTCCATCAAATGATGTGGAACCCTTTATTTTTTACCTGTTACCTAGTCTACGTCAGTATAGATGACTAGCATAATTTTTTTCCAAATGAGAGATGTTTTTCAGAGTATTCCTTTAATTTCTTCGATCAGTTTACTGCTGAGAAACAAATCAGCACTCTGTACTGCTGTGACATAGGACAACACAGTTTGTCATGGAGTCTGTTGATAGTCTGGGGGGACTGCACACCAACTTACGAGCTTCCTGAGGGGCTTAATATACATGGGTTTCCATGGACGCCCTCCATGACCCTTAGCACACAATCCCTCTGTCTTTTGCTGTCACACAGGCTGATGAAATGTTCTTTAATACCCAATCGACTGTATTGACATCCCCTAGGGCAGCGGGATTCCCCCTCAGGGGTGTAGAGTATTGATTTTGGGAGAATGTGGGTCTGTGGTGCCCTCTTGACATGTCCCCAGTCCCATTGCTATTATTGGAAGATTAGTAGGGCTATTACACCTCTCAGGCCAGATGGATGTGACACTGGTAGGAGTAGCAGTCAGATGACCCTCCATGTGAACTTCTTGGAAGAGAATTAGCTGTAGTCATGGACTTGAATTTGAACTTGTCTATTTGTCTACAGACATTAAAGAAATTTCTATAAAACTAATAAAATCTGATCCCATGACACCATAAAAGGAAACGTGAATTAATGATGACGTCAATAAAGATGTATTGAACAAGACAAAGACAAAGTCTGTATAATAAGCCCATGAAGGAATCAATCTACTTAGCAAAAACTAGTTGAAAAGAAAAACTTTCTAATAACTAAAAAATCTGAGATTTAGTTAAAGTGGGAAAAATATTCATCAATTAGACATCTAGAAAACGACATCCGTTTATATCTAAATTTGTTTGAAAAACAGATTTCATCAATAAAGGCTTTGTGACCTAACTATCACCATGCCCGTGTTAGCGAATGAAAACACTGTAAACCAGCAGGTTAGTACTTACTGTCTGTAATCAGCATAGAGCTACTGAACTTTACCTTAAGATACTCTAAGACACAAAGATGGGTCCATAAAATAACTAATAATAATAATAATAAATAATTTCCTCTGGGGATCAATAAAGTATTCTGATTCTGATGAAAGTAAAGAAAACAACAAAAAAAAAAACCTTTAAAAAAGGAGTGTAATTACATCACCAAGGATGTAGACTGGGGGAAGTAATTATTTCATCACCTGTTGAATTTGTAAATTTGATCACTTAAAAGTTTCTGATTTTTATGGCACTTTTATCTTAATGGAGAGAAGTAGAGTATTAACCAAAAATCCAGAAAAATACATTGCATAAAATTCATAAACTGACTTGCATGTCATTGACTGAAATATTGTTTTGATCCTCAGCAAATCACGACTCAGTATTTGATAGACAAACCCTTGTTGGCAAGCATAGTGTTAAGTGTTTTTTAATAATTGTGGTTCTAGTATGCCAAGCATATAAAGCTGAGCTATGATCACTACCTTTTTGTTTATTCTTTGCATAGATTAAACCTACTAGTAAAAGTGTTGCCAATAAGAATATGTTAAATAAAAAATTGAGCTGAGGCCATCACATTTGCTATTTTTGGAAAATTTCAATTTTGAGATGTAATTTATTATCTTAATTTAATCAGACAAGCCCCCTCTATATTCATAACTGTTTCTTGGTTAAAGTACATGCTTGAATTCCAGTATCTGCCATGTTTTCTGCAGCTTCTGCTTTCCACATGGAAAGCTGGGCGATGTGTACAATCAACAAGTGTACGTACACTTGATCATTGTACATATAACATGTGCACATATTGTCATATTTTAGCAAAGGCAAGATTCAGACTCAGCACATTGGGAATGGTTTAATGTGGGACTTGATCTGTCTGCAGAAACACAATTGGCAGCACTGTGAGAGAGGAAAGGTAGAATTAGCCGAGGCCAAGGGAAGTACGAGCCACTCTTTGAATTGTTCTGGTCAGATTGTTATTCAGAGGTATCCAAGACAAAACACACACACACACACGCACACACACACACACACACACACGCACGCACGCACGCACACACACACACACACACACACAAACAAAGGGGTCTAAATTGTCCTTGGCCTTAGATTACAGGTTCTGTTCTGTTGACATAGACAAGAAGTAAAATTAACAACTAAGAGTTAGAGAATATAAAAGGAGGTGTTTAAACAAAAACTCAAGATCATCCTTTTCATCCTTTCCAGATGATGCTAAATAATAATTATAATATGCAAAAACTTTACATGCAGTGCATTTTTTTAAAACTTTGTGAGAAGGGGAACTTCAGACAGTGACCAGACCTGATTCTCCTGGCTGTATCCAGAATCTGCGTGTGAAAAAAACAATATCTAAAATAAAATAAACTGAATACACCTAAATGCAAATATTGCTTTTTTCTTTATCTCTTTAAATTTACTCAAAATTAAAGTTCTAGTGAAGCTTTTTGGTATAAAAAATAATGGTAATAGGATTCGTACATTATTCTGTACAATCTATTAAGCATAACTCAAAAGAGGATTATGTGGTTGTTCACATGTGGTTAAGATGTTAAAAAACATCAAACTTTCTGAGTGTTTTAAAAGAGTCTCACTTTGTGCAGATCACCTAAATGTTCAGCTCAAAACCTTTTTGCATTATTTGTCCCTCTTTCTTTTGACCTTCCATAACTTGAGATGGTAAACTGGAATAAACGATACCTCAGCTGAAATGGTGATTATTGGCACAGTGCTCTGGACTCTGCACCCTGCCCTGTGGAGCTGGGATGACCTCTGCAGGAGGGAGGAAGGGGGGGCTGTGCTCTGTGATTGATTAGCTGGCCTGGGAGGACCACCACTCTCCCACTGGCTAGGGCATATGGAGCTGGGTGTCCTATGGACAGCTGCAACTGCAGCACTTGTCCTTGTTCTATATGTGTGCATGTGAGGGAACCCAGTCTTGTTATTCCATATTCTCTTCTCACCTTATATAACACCTCAGCATCTTTTAGAAAAGTTGCTTCCGATTTGACTTTACTGCCTGATTGAAAAGGAACCAATGCTTGCAATACTTAAAATACTTATTTTTCTTTATTGATAAAAACTGTCAAAAAGCCAGCAAACAGGCCGATACATGTGAGGATGAATTTATTTATGGTGTGCCTAGAAATATCCCTTTCATATGTAATAAAATACACTTTTTAAAATAGTATACATTCAAATTGATGGTTCCTTTTGGCCAGTGGGATGCCCAGGAATTTGTAGTTATTATGTATATCTGCTATTCTGTCTTCTTGTAGCTACACCACTTAAGTGCAGCCATTATCCAATCCAAATAACTTCCCAATATCCTTGCTGTAGGTCCTGGTGAGATGAAAAACTCAATATCTTATTCGCTTCTACCATATAGCTTTATGCCATCCGTGTACAGGAGGTAGCTGATGGTCACACCACTCTGGAATCTAAATCTAAATCTGCTCTTAGTAATGAACTGGCTTAGAGGATTGAGGCCTATGCAGAATAGCAGCGGGGACGATGTACCACCTTGGTATTTTCAACACTAGATGGTAACTTGTGGGATTGCCTTGTAGTTGGTCTTCAGTATTTTCTTCTGTAGTTGCACTGCGTGTGTGATGTATGTTATTAGCACAATATTAGCCTTGTGCAATGTCACTTCAGTATCTGTGTGTGGCATTGGGTATTGTACGCAAACCAGGTGGTGCTCAGGTTGGTGTTTCTGGTCTCAGAGTCCTGGTGCACTACTACACCACTTTTTCCCTGATGTTCCTCCAGTATCGCACAGTTTCAGTTCTGGCTCGATCTGCCTTGTGCTATTATTGCAGATAAGAATATATCCTGAGATGTTGGCTCAGCTGTAATCCTTTGTTTGGAAGTTTCTAGAACCTTAGTTATGACCATCATCACCCATCTATACCTCAGTTAACTGAGTAACATAGTTCAAGGCCTCCCTACATCTTGGCTTCCAGACCTCTTCTCTATTAGAGGCATCTTCTGTATGTATCCTTGCCTTGATCTAGTGCTTCTAGGATTACTATGGCAGTGGCATATACAAGCTCACTGGTTTCTGTTACTTATACTGGTAGCTTGGATAGTTCATAGAGTAGTGTTCAAGCAACAAGCACCTGCATGTATTTCCCCTGATGTGACTTCAGAGGTGGTGCAGTTTGTGGATATTCAAATAATGTCATATAGGAGTTTACAAATGGGGGCATAATAAACAATTATCTGGGCCTCACTAGGTTTTAAAAATGACATATGACTGAAATCAACAACAACAGTGTCTCTGTGGTAATGATGTTAAATATTACTCCTTATCATTATTTTTAAAAAGTATGTATGGTGACTGTAGCTCAGGAATTAGAGCAGGTCAGACACTAATCTGAAGCTTGGTAGTTTCTCCAGTCTGCATTCACACCTCTATTAAGATCCTTCCTCAACATTGTGTCAGGTTGACTTCTGGACGTGGACTGGGACTTTTTCAGCCATTCTGTTGTAGATTTGCAGGTTGTTTGGGGGTTGTACTGTGGAAGGACCTGTCTTGGGCCAACGTGTCATGGTCCTCCAGTCCTCCTGTGCTTCTTTGCCACTTCCCTTTGTCTCTTTATTCTCGGCATCTCTCTCTCCCTCTCCGTCTCTCATGGTGTGTGTGTGTCTGGGTAACCACGCATTACCTTCCTGGGATCTCCGCCCTTATCCTGGCACACCTCAGACAATCAAGCCTACCTGTTCATAATCAGCTAATCTCTGGCAGTCTTCTTAAGTTGGAAACAAACCTTCATTTTTTCGCCTAAGCTACTTTTCCCCTACCATTGCGTTACGTCACAGAGAGAACCATGCAGGAGATTCTGTGTCTGCATGGATTAAACTAAAGGACCTGAAGACTGCTTTCTTAATAGAGACTTTGGATTAATCACTGCGTGAAGATTTTGTAAATAGTTAGACCGACTTCAACGTGCACTGCATAAGTTTGAGTCCACCCTGCCTATTGACCATCACACAGCTGTGGCTGTCAGACATGCGAGCCATCCCATCAGTACTGAGCTTGAGCAAAGGATAAGGTGCCAGGTGCCAGACACTTTTTTATTTGATGTATAGGCTACACATTTTTAAAATAGGAGAATATAAAGAATAACTTTAATTAAACAATTGTTAAAAAACATCTATTTTTCATTGCTATATTTAAATTTATTTTTTGTACAAGCCACAGGGAGCTACTGAAGATGGGCAAAAGAGCCTCATGTAGCTCTGTAGTCAGTTTTTTTTTCTATAAATATACCATAAATACCCCTACGGACACCCCTCATAGCGACCTCAGTCTCCTACCGATCAACCCATCACACAGATGCTTGCAGCAGCAACTTGTGAATGGGCTGACTTCATATTTTAATTTAGTATATGTAGTTTTAACGTGGCAAAATCATCAGAGGTGTGTAGGTGCAATATGAATCAGAGTAAACCCCCACCAGCACCACAAAAAAAAAAAAGGATGATTTGTAGTGGTAAGTTCAAGTGGATATCTGTCTGGGGTTAAAAGTGAAAGTAATTCATTACAGGGAGATAGTGCTTACTGATATTCCTCATCTTGACGTTTTGCAGCGTGGCAGTTGAGGTGAGGGGGGGTGAAATGGCC
This sequence comes from Hemichromis elongatus, assembly GCA_015108515.1. Lineage (NCBI taxonomy): Eukaryota > Metazoa > Chordata > Actinopteri > Cichliformes > Cichlidae > Hemichromis > Hemichromis elongatus. The sequence goes on from VUQR01000864.1 coordinate 11,731, forward strand.
GGCAGTGATCGAAAAGGGGCTTGGGGTGAGCAACATCCAATGGCCCTATTGGAGGAGAAATGGCGATGAAGGGATAAGGGCCAAATGGATGGCTATATTTTACAGTGGGTCAGTTTGGATTGCGCTGTCCAACACTGTAATTATAAGTTTGGTTAGCAGAGAGGGAGAGAGAGGGTAGGAAGAGAGACAGTAGCCTTTGTCATGGCCGTAAATGAACAGCCAGGCTTAATTGAGTGGTAACCTCTGAAGCTGTTGTGCTAACACTGCAAAGAGATGGTGGGATGGAGGGACAGAGGGGTAAAAAAGAGGAGAGAAGTGCTGATAAGGCCTTTTATGTTTGTCAGTTTGCCTTATGCTTCTAAACCCTGCCCACTAACAAAAGCAGGCTTCCCACACAAACAATGAGCAGAATTACACTGCACAAGGCAACATTTTAATAAAAATAAAACATACGAGTTCCTTACTCATTAATAATTGTTTGATATTTTTGTAACATAATGGCCACAATACAATTTAATGAAAATGCAATTAAATAAAATTCCAAGAAAATCTGTTTCGATTGTCCCCCCAACAAATCAGATGTCACGAATGTAACGAAGGTAAGATGGTGAGAGACATCTCCAATGTCGAATTCAGATGGTTTTCACAGGGTGAATGTCTGTGATTAGTATGATTTAAGTGAAACATCTGGGTGGTATCTTCATGGAATAATAAAAAAAGGAAAATTTCATCTGGTATTACTTTTTATTAGGTCAAATCATTATTTGTCCAAAAGCAAATATTTTCCTCAATCTCAGCTGTGTACCAAGTTAGTGATATCAAAACAAAATAAAATTGCATTTCTTTATAAATTGCAAACGTGAATAGGTCTTGTAATCACAGGGGTGTACCATTTTTCCACTGATAAGACGGACAATTTTGGTCAAAGCTGGTGTTTCCTCTCCTACTTTTTAAAATCAACCCACGCAGGAGTTTAATAGTCACCGCAGAGGTAGATAGATACCTAATCAAAGATAAGATATAGATGAGTCCAAAGAGATGCAAATGACTTATTGGAGAAAAAAACAACCCCAGAGACACAAAATGAACAGAGAGAGGCAAAATAGAAAATGACCAGAAAGATGAAGAAATGTGCTAAAGCACATTCATAAATCTGGACACATTGCCAATATGTAGGAGGGCACAACTAATCTGGTGCTAGGCTAACAAACTCTCACTTTGATACTGTTTGGGGGAGCTAATTGACAAGGTAAAGCCAGCATAGATAATCCACTAAACTAGCTAGTAGCTTGCTTTAAGCTTTTTGTATTCACTAGGGGAAAAGTTTATGCTGTTCTGCCCTTACAGAACAAAAGTCCTTGGTGCTCATTTGAGCAGGACACAAATTCAGCTGAGGAGACTCTATAGAAGAAAGTGATACTCATTATTGCTGCAACAATAACCAGTTTAATCACTAGAGAGCACTCTTCTGTGGTTAAAATATATCCTAAAAAGTTACAGAAAGAACACTTTGATACTTCTCTGTGTGACTTCTCACTCATTCTCTCTTCCGATCGTCTCATTTTCTCTCTCTGTCTTTCTACTCCCCTCTTCCTGTCTGTGTTTCCTTTTCAATTCTCCTCTGCTCTAATTTCCCCTCCTCATCCAAGCCTGTGTGATTGTAGTGTCTCATCACAATTTTGGCAGACATTTCTTTTCATTTTCTTTCCTCATCTCCTGTCTTATTTTTGGCCTCACCCCCCCAAAGCTTACAACCACCCACCCCTTCACCATGTTTTTTTCCCCCCGCTTTTCTGCTCCATCTCATGCTCTTCCTGAAATCTTTTGGCTCGTCATTCACGGTAGCTTGTTTCTTTCAATGTTCCGAGGTAATGGTGGAATATAGCCTGCCATCGGAAAGAAAGAGGGAACAATTTGTTCCCTTTGCAGTGAACGGGGACGGTTGTGATCAAGGGTGTGATCTGCAAACGCACAGGCCCGCTCCCATACACACAAGCACAAATACACACAAAGCGATGATGATGAGGCCATTTCCTCCCTCATCTCCAGATCCTCATCTAACCACTAATGAAAAACATGACAATTACCCACAACTCTTTGCACCTCAGCTTTCAGCGGTAGTAATCTTGGCACTGATATGAAGTCAGCTTGTCGTTTTGCCTCCGCTGTCCCTTCCTCTTTCCAATCTGTCCGTCCCCTCCTCCTCTTCTTTTGTCCATTTAGACAGGAGGCATCGGGACTTTTCAGTGACGTTGAAGACTGCTGCCAAATGGTTTTAAGGATGTGACTGGAAATGGAGATATGATATATCTTTACTTACATTGGCCAGTTGGGGCTGACAAAGGCTATGTTGAGAGTAATGAACAGCGGATTAAGAGTGAGTAATGAAGCACCAAGGATTATCATTTGGTACCATGGGAGCTGCATGAATCCTTCATTTTGGTAGTGGAGTCTGTGCATGTGTAATCTGTAAACTCTAGTCCACTATCGGATTCATTATCCCAGATAAATAAAGAAATAAAAGGTGTTTAAGGTGAAGGTCCTATAGTTTTAATTAAAATGTAAAAAAACTGAGCATCTATCGGTGAGCACGAAATAAATCAAAAATTCTTAATTTGAATGAGCCACGGACAGTGTTATCCTGCTGTTTGTGTTATTACATATGAATGCATATTTGATGAGGCGATTTGGCTCTGTGTAGCCCACATGACAGCGCATCCTTTCCTGACACTTTTCTACCTCTGTGCACCAGGTGACAGCAAGGTGTCACTTATGATGGCACTTTAATTAATTTTGTTTGTCCTGTTCACTGATAGTCATGGACCACTGAGTATCCACGTTCCTGCTGTTGGGGCTGATACAGAGCAGAAAGATAGTGAATTATGTGCATGCCTGTGTGTATGTGTGTAGGGGGAAAGAGAGAAACAGAGAGTGAAAGCGAGCAAAGGCTAGTCTGAGCCAGTTGTCATTTTTACTGGTCAGCATTTTTTAGTTTTGCAAAAACAAGTACACAGTAAGATAATTAAGACAATATAAGATGTGCGTTATTTCCATCAATTTTTTTTTACCATAATAACTCATACAGGTAGAATAAAAATATAGACAAATAAACAAAAAAGACAAAATAAGATGCTAAAAAAAGTAAATATAAACAGTACCTTCAATCGAACCTTTACACGCTGACCACTGTTTACACCAAAGATGTAAGTTTTTTTTATTTTTTTGAGCCCCACTTTGCTATCAAGAGTTCAAACTGCCAATGAACAACCTCAAATATGTATGAAAGTGGTTGTGATACAGCTTCCACTCCTGGATCAAACTGCGAAATTCTCCCTGCTGCTGCTTTCTCGTGAGAATTGAATGAACCTAAAATCTCAGAGAGTTCCTTTCCTTGTTTAGAAACATCAGGACCAGCTCATCACGGCTTAAGGTCCACGCCATTTTTTAAGTGTTTTTAAAATGTTTTTTGAGGACAAGTCTTCTGTAAAACTAAATGTGTTTAGTGTGAATATAGGTTACACGGCAAGTTTGGATCTGGAAAATCTTGAATTTTGTGTCCTTTTTCCCAATGAATTCGGTGTGTAACAGCCTTTAATCTGAGGTATTTAAAGAAGGGTGTCCTGGAGGGTGTGTTCCAAATATAGGGGGATCGCACTCCTCAGCCTCTCTGGGAAAGGGGGCTGGAAAAGAGAGTCCGTCCGTTAGTCGCACATCAACCTCAGCATTGATGTGGTTTTCGTCCTGGTCCTTTTAAACTGGACCATCTCTTTATTGTTATGAAGATACTTGAGGGTGCCTGGGAGTCTTACGTTGTTTTACATTTTGAGAGAAGCCAATTGAGTCTAATAACACATTAAATGCCGTGTCGAGGTTGTCATTTTTAGCATCTACATGGATGTTAAAATCATCAATAATAATTATTCTATCTGAGCTGAGCATTTTTTCAGATAAAAAGTCTGAGAAATCAGACAGAAACTCTGTGTAAGGCCCAGGTGGACGATAGATGATAACAAATAAGACTGTTTTTGAGTTTTACAAGGCTAAGCATCAGACTTTCAAGTGCATTAAAAGTCTGTCTGGGTCTTTGGTTGATTAATAGGCTGGTGTGAGAAATTGCTGCCACAGCGCCCCCTCTGCCTGTGCTTTGAGGTTTCTGGTAATGAGTAATGAGTTAAGTAAGGGATTACTATTGCAAAAAAGCTAATTAGATTAACGTTACTTTCCCGTAGGCATGCTGCGTTACTGCGTTACTAAACCGCGTTTTTTTTGCGAGAGTGTCTCATGACAATGACGTAAGCGAGTGCGACGTTGGTGGCAACAGCTGTGTTCAGATCAACAATGGATAATATATCGAATGAGGGAGAGAGTACGACCGTGCAGCGTTTAAAGCGTGGAAGTACTGACCTTACTCTGAGTTTGATTGAGTTTGGTAAAAAGAGACAAACATTAGCATCTGCTGTTCACTGCATGGGAAGAAAACTTCTTTTTACAGTGAACAAAACCCTAAACGTCTGACCAAGCTCCGAGTACGCTGCCAGGGAATGTGACATTCACAGAGAAACTCACGGATCCTTCCGCTGACGTGACCACTGCTTACACCTGCACCAGGGTAACCCTCCGCCTGCCCCACTCCTGCTAAACAGGTGAAAATAGAGCCACAGGACCGCCGAGTCTTTGGTTTTATTTATATTCTGCTGTGTTTTACTTGCATCTGTTTGAAAGATTGAGTGTAAACACAATAACTTTATTTTATATGCTGGAATATGTAGAAAATAGGTTCAAATGTTCAACAGATTTCTTCCAGTCAGAGAATGTTGCATATAATTTAATATTTGCTTGATGCATAAAGTTAAAAGATTAAAACTAATAAAACAAGTTTTAAAAAAGAGACTTTTTCATTTGATTATGTTTTAAATGATGGATTATGCAGAAAAAGTAGAATTGGGCTGAAAGATCTATTGTTTTATTAACTATTCAGTTTGTAAATCATGTTTTTAAAAAGTAACTAAGTAAATAATTACTTTTGAAGTAATCAGTAAAGTAACAGGATTACTTTTTGGGAGAAGTAATCAGTAATTAGTTACTGATTACTTTTTTCAAGTAACTTGACCAACACTGTATGGCACATCCATGGATGATGTTGCTTTGTCTCTCGTGTGGCTGAAAAACCTGAAAATTAGGTTGTTGCATGAAAAATTGAAAGTCTATTGAATGGATTGTGGAATTTGTGTGACAATAGCTTTCTTCATTTGCCATCTGTCGCAAAGTGTAGAAAATAAACCTTTAATCAGGATGTTTGCAGAAATCACTGTTGAAATTTATAAAAAGTCCAAGGAGGAAAAAATAAACACCAAAATCTCGACATCTTCAAAGAACAGGGAACAAATGAGGGGAATGTACCGAACAATCTGAAAAAGAACAACAGATACAGGATACAAATACACACCAGGGAATTAGAGGAGGTGTAGACACAGCTAGTGAGCAAAGCTTGGCTGGCACAAGTGATACAAATGATAAAAAAAAGCTCAAATAAATGCAAGAAACAGGAGACAAGTGACTGGCTAAAGAAAACAAAATAAACACTAACTAAAGCAAAGAGATGACAAGAATGAATAACATTAAAGAACCACACAGAGAGGCCACTGAGGGAACAACTTAAACTCTGTAATTAGGACCACATTAACTTTGTACTTTTCATGGGCCTCTATAAAGTGTTAGGTCTCACATTGTGACACACAAGATGAAAGTCGATGGTTATAAAAAACAAGACCCTTTCGAAGCAACACTAGTGTCCCTCATTTCTGTGTTGCCCATGATACTGTACAGATAACCTTTAAAGGCTTTCACAGAAACACCACAGCTACCATGTATCATTTCTGAACATGTGTTTTGTGTGGAAACAGAGCTACGTTGTAACAGATAGCAGGTACATTGTTCTCCTGCTAACCACCTGGACCAACATCCGATGCAGACGAGTTAGAGTAAAGTGTAAAAATTGTTGAATAACTCCTCGGCATATTGTCAGGGAAAGCTATGATGGAGTGGAAGCATCAAATCCATTTTAATAAATCAGGTTGAACAGGTGCAGGCCGAGCTAGCATGTTCAGATTACGTCTCTTAAGAAATCTCTTGGTTGCATAAATACGCAACCAATATGTTTAACCAGCTGTTTTGCCAATACTTTATTTTCCATTAATGGTTTGTTACCTGTGGTGTTCAAATCTTTCCATCCAGCTATTATTATTATTTTTTTGTTATTTATGTATCATAATACAATTTTTTTGCTAGGGAAATGACAGGAAACATTTTCATACAGAATGATTATGTTTAATTGTATTTACAATTTGCCAGTATTTAAAATCTTGTTGTAGTGAAATGTTTTATTGCTTGTTTTAGCGAACTATTGATTTCTAAAAATTCCTCCACCACATGTGATTTTTTAAAAATGTCATAGATATTAATTTAACCATGTAAATCATAATATTTTAAAATTCTTCAGCCAGTAGGAACTGCATAAAAAGGTAGAGACGTCACTTTTCCTGCAGTTCAGCAAACTGCAGGAGAATAAGAACAAAAGACACTCACCAGGAAATAGTTTGTTTTAATCTGATCTAATTTGTCTTGTTAAATAGTGGAAGAAGAAGGTGTGTGTGTTTGTGTGAGTGTATCTGCTGTGTGTATCTTTCTGTGAAAGTCACAGCGTGTCGTTGTTTTCTGCATTATGAAATGAATACTAATTACTCAGGCCCACGCCACATTTCTTCAAACTGTGCCTGTATTTCAGTGTACGCTACACAACCGTGTTGTTTCACAAATTCATTTTCACGATGATGGTTTTCACATTTTTAATACATGTATATCTATCTATACACAGAGAGAGCTATAGGATGCACCCAACTACTACCAAATTATTCGACCCGACTTTAGTTCCTGCTACACTTCAGCCATTTTCACAATTGCAGTTCGGCACTGAACTTTTATAAGACTCACCACAGTGAAAACTTTCACTAACTGAAAATCAAGGATGAACCAAATGAATATGTGTCATATGAAACAGCTAGATTAGACATAGGTTGCAATAAGCTAACACATGGGACAATAGAGTAGCTCTCTTCGACGTGAAGCTTTTATTACATGTAGGGTAATTCCTTTTTTTTTTGTCATCAGCTCCATGACAACAAATGTTGCTTTTCACTTGTTGAATTTAGCATGTAGTGAAATTGTACAGGTTATGCTATAGTTATAGCATACTGCAGAATAGCGATCTAAAATAGTAGCATGGAGATGTACTTGTCCTTCAGATAGGGAGAGACCGCTCTGGAGAAACAGATGAAGGGGAGCAGATCCACATGCTATAGTGCCACATTAATTATTCATAGAAAATGCAGACTAGGGCTATGAGAGTGAAATGTTGGTGTGTGAAAAGCCAGGAAATAAGAAAGTGGAAGTAGAAGGAGGGGGCATTGATGTAAATAAATAAACAAATATATAAATAATAAACAATCACAGCACCCCTCACTGCACACACTGCAAGGAACCAATCGGCACCCTGGCTCAACACCCTGGAAATTGTGTGTAATGAGTAGGAAAAGATTAGAGTGAGCTCTTGCTAGGCCGTAAATTGACATTAGTAAAAGAAAACTCTTACTAGGCAGGCGCAGGCTTTCATTTGGACTACAGAAGCAGGAGGTGGGGCCTGGGAATGAAGTGTATGAAGATGTTTATATAAGATAAGATAACCTTTATTAGTCCCACAGGTGGGAAATTTGTTTTGTTACAGCAAAAGTGCAAAGTTATAGAGCAGAAATTAGAAGACACTGGAATAGAATATGAATAAAATACTGTACAGAATGAAATAGAATAAAATTAAATACCATAATATATACAATAGAATAAAATAGAATACAAATGCTATGTACAACTGAGTGAGAAAATACAAATGTACAACTTTGTCAGAGAAAATTGCACCTATAGCAGTCTTATGTGGGGTTTTAGTGTTTGATCAGCTGCAAAGTCTTTGTTGTGGAGTCTGACAGCAGTGGGGAGGAAAGTCCTGCGAAATCTCTCCGTCCCACATGGTGGGAGCTGCAGCCACTGAAGGGGCTGCTCAGGGCTGCCAGAGTCTCCTGCATGGGGTGGGAGATGTTGTCCAACAGGGATGACAGCTTAGCCACCGTTCTCCTGTCACTCACCACCTCCACAGGGTCCAGAGGGCATCCTAGAACAGAGCTGGCCCTTCGGATCAGCCTGTTCGGTCTCTTCCTGTCCCCGGCAGAGATGCTGCCGCCCCAGCAGACCACACCATCAAAGATGGCAGAGGCCACCACAGAGTCATAGAAGGTCTTCAGGAGTGGGCCCTTCACTCCAAAAGACCTGAGTCTCCACAGCAGGTACAGCCTGCTCTGTCCTT
>VUQR01000865.1:4428-20263 GCA_015108515.1 Hemichromis elongatus
ACCCCCAACCCCCCCCCCACCCCCACCCAAAAAAAAAAAAGAAAAAAAAAAAACCCCCCCCCCCCCCCAAAAAAAACCAAGACACTGCATCCAAAATTGCACCCCCAAAAAATCCGCGAAAATTGAACCGCGATATAGCGAGGGACCACTGTATATCTTGACTTATTTGAGATACCCCACTAAGTCCTGATGGACTAAATAGAGGACATCCTGGGCTTTCCATTGATATCTCATATGTTTCGGCCTCTTCTTGGCCTCTATTACCCCCAAAGAGGAAGGAAATATACAGCAGCTAACTTCCTGTTAATCAGCTTGAATTAAAAAAAAAATCAAATATCAGCTACACTGCACTGTTTTTAGATACAATACAATACTATGTAAACTAAACTATGAAGAGTCACACTTTGTACATATTTATACATCCTTTAAGGATGTGTGTTACTAAGTAGGTGACTGCAATATCAATGATATTAAAAGATAAATCATAGTACCTCGCTCATGAAAGTTAACAGTCCCATCTGCTCCAGTTAACTGAATGATCCTACGTCAGTCTGCTTTATATAAAGGCTGCTGGTGGCCAATCACAACGTCGCGCGTGTTTTGTCCCGTTTTCTCTCTTATTCTGTTGGAAACGAAACTAAAAGAAACAAAAGCAGCCACATTCGAATGCTTTCACTGAAACGAAACTTTCAGAGCATCTCATGAAATTCACTCAGTGCTTCCCGCTGAGGACAGTTGTCCCGCCGCTCGCTAGATGATGCTGCAGCCTGTTTTTATCGGAAAACGGGCTGCAGCTTCTTCTGGAAGGAAAACGATGAAACGCAACCTACAGTCCTCCGCCGTTATTTAACTCTGGTTATTATGGTATTTTTTACCGCGTTCGCACGAAAAGTACTTACATTCAAGCACATTGCTTAGGAAGGATGAAAACGGTATGTGAAAACTGTTGTTTGTGTGCTGCTTGCGTCTTCAAATATCCTCTCCGCATCGTTTAAAACGAACTACGGCCTACAATAGTTGGTAGGCTGCTAAGTAAGCTAGTGCACATGCTTGTTATATTCGCACAGGTCTGTTGTCACCTGTTTGGCCCACAAGGAGGGATAATGCGATCATAACCTATACAATATGGCTTAAAACTGATGACCGATATGCGGTTATACTTCACTTGAAACAGCGATAAAGCCGTTTGGTCAGTAGGCAAGGGGCCATTGATTAAACAGTGCATGTCTCTCCAAAAATCTGCATCTCTGTGTAAAATATAAATTACAAAGATTGTGTCATGTTTGCCTCTCAGACGCTCCCATCATCTGTAGGACAGTGAAAGCCCCTCCCCTGCTGCTGTGGGTGTAGATGGCACCATGCTGGATAACACCAGTGATCAAGTGGAGCAGCAGTCTGGGCGCTGCTCAGACTGTGGGTGCAGTTTTAATCTTTCACATACTGACTCTGAGCCTGATTCTGATGACACTCCTGCCGATCCTAAACAGCAAAATAAAACAGACCGTTCTTCCAAATGTCCATCTTGCCAGGCAGGCAGCAGCCCTGAGAATGTACGCCGGCCACACCGGCGCATCCGCCTGGACCCTCACAGCTGCAGCCTGTGCTCCAAAACCTTCATTTCTTCTGCTCACCTGACCCTTCACCTCGCTTCTCACAATAAGGAAAGGAAGTTCAAATGTAACATCTGTGGCAAGTTCTTCCACCAGTCCTCCCACTTAATGGCACACAAGATAATACATAGCGGAGACAGGCCGTTTAAATGCCCCGATTGTGGTAAGACCTTTGGGCGCGCTTCACACCTGAAGACCCACCGTCGACTCCACACAGGCGAAAAGCCTTTTAAATGCACTTACTGCGACAAGTCCTTCACTCAGAAGGCTGGGCTCCTGGCACACGTTCGGCTGCACACCGGGGAGAGACCATACAAGTGCGAGCAGTGTGGCGAGGGCTTTCGCTCTTTGTCACTGCTGCTCTCTCACAAGGCTCAAGAGGCTTCCGGACAGGCCAAGTCACAGTCTCCACCACCGCTCAGCCAGCCTCAGAAAACACAAACCAACAGTGAAGATCTGAAATGCGGCGTTTGCTGTCGTACTTTTGTCAGGTCATCCTACATCAGGCTGCACATTCGCCTCAACAAAGGACAGCGACCTTATCACTGCAAAGTGTGCAACAAGACGTTTGTCAAACTGGAAACATTTGTGAACCACTGTGACAAACACCTGAGACAGAAAAAGGATAAAAACAAGGGGGCGGAAGACAAAGTTGTCAAACCTCCCCTGTTTGTTCCACTCTCCAGGCCTTCTTCTCCTGAGTCCTTACCTACTCAGCAACTATCCCAAGAGGTCAACACACGCTCCAGAGCAAAAGCAAAGATTAAAACAGAGCCATAGCCGGAAGGAGAGCGTCAAATGAGACAGAGATGGTGGCAGTAGTGTAATGTTGGTGTTTTAAAGAGGTTAAATGTTTACAAATGATGGTAAGAAAGGGACTAACAGCAGATTGAAACAGTTCCAATTTTTATTTAATTTATATCAATATGAATTTACTAATTGTTATTTTAAGATGGTAATTTCCATTGTGAACAGTTATCTTTAAGCACTATAATGTTATTATTGCAGTATCTATTAGGCTAACTAATGTTTGTAACATTTCAGAGGCGTACATTGTTCTGATCTTACAATGTTAAAATGAAAAAAGGTCATATCTCAAACCATTGTAATTTATGTTTTTTGTTAATCTGTTCTTCTAATTGCATAAAAGCCTAGTGACATGTATGTACAACCAATAAAAAAATGTAAGTTAAATACTTATTGTAAAACAATGTCATTTGATGAAAAATAACAGTGTGACTCAACCTTGTCTTTTTTTTTGCACTTCAGTAAACAAAAACATGATGTTCCAGGTGTGCAATGCAGCACTTCTTTGCTCTTCGATAACAATGAGCAGTAAACGTGCTCTTTGCGTGGTATCGCCCGTGATTGCAGATATCAGGCTCATCACCATGATAGCTGGCATTCCCCTGGCACATTCACTGCAACGTGTGAGGAAACCACCAGTCTGCTTCAGCAGCAGTCTCACAGCTGAACAGTTTAATGCTAATAGACTGTTTTTCTATTGTAGATCTCCACCGGTGATGATGAGATAGTATGTGTCACCTCCACATGGGGAAACTCTTTGTTCCAGCCTAAGGACAGAGGGGAGAGGGGAAACAGCAAGTGAACAACTTTATGGGCAGGATTAAGTTAGGATGTTGTGCAACAACAATGCAAAAGGCAAACAAAAAACCCTTCCGAAGAACACTCATAATGTTATAAAAGGTAATAAAGCTATCTTCCACTTCATTTTAATCAATACATATCTTAGATAAAGTGCATATAGTAAATGAAGATGTTTGCCTGGGAGTTGTCTGGATTGTCCGTGCTCCCTTTAATGGTCCAGTGCAGGGTAACGGTCATGTGGCGCCTCCAGACAGGATTTCTCTGGAGGACAATGGTTCCACTGATCGAGTCTCCTGCGCATACACTTAATGGCCTGTCTAGCATGAACAATGTCTGCTTCCAGTGTGTTGGCCTGTAGGGAAAGGGGACTAGTTGGTATGAAAGTGTATTTAAATAATTAGGCAGAAGATTTTTTATGCTTTTCATGTTTTTTACCCAGAGTTGGGGCCAGTGTTTAGCTCCACAGTTGCGCCTCCTGCCTCCAGGTTATCAAAGCAAACAGTGAACCAGGCGGTGAATCCGTGGAAAACTCCAGACTTCTCCACACAAAAATGAAACTGACCCTTAATTTCCTGAGAAACGAAACAGTCAAGCATTAGTAACAAAACCCAAGTTGGCTCATTTACAACTTTCCCATTAAAAAAAAAGAAAAAGTATTACCTCAAGGTCTCCCACTTGCAAAGTGTACATGTCGATGGAGATGACATCACAGGGAGCAGCGAGACAGTCACATGGTTCAATGAGGTGGCTGAACTTGGGCTTGGTGAAGAACTCCTGCTGTGCCAAAGGCCTCCAGAAACATGATAGTATTTAGCACAATGGTATAATGAATTTGTAGTGTACTCATACATTCTTCTAACCTTACAATGTGATAAACTGATATATAAAAATGTTAAATGTATAGACTGAACTATTCATGTATTAGACCACTGTGGTTACAAATATCAGCTACTAAATAATGCTCTTTTAAACAGTATCCTCAAAAAGTCTCCAGTGTCACAGTGTCAAAGTATTATCACTGTTCATTTTCATTAAATCAGACTACAATTTTTGAGCAATTTCGTGTTTGCACATGCTTAAGCGTTAATAAAGAACTGAACGCCTGCATGGTCGACTTAAGCCGTGAAACATAAAACGAAGAACGCCTTATTTATATTAGCAACTGGGGAAATCTTCGTTCGGTGATAAAACGAGTGTTATCACAACATCTTTGTGTAGAGAATCACAGTTATGTTTCAGGGATATAAAAACCATATACCTGTTTTGTGAAACCTTTATATGGTCTTCTCTCTCAAATACACACAAATTAGCCATCAATGTTCAATGAACTGTAACCTCTCTGTTTGTCTCTGAGGTTTGCTGATAGACCTCTTTGTCACAGTGAAGTTATACTGAGCTCCAAATGTTGTTAAATGGCACCGAGACCAGTAAATAGCTTATTTGGGTTTCTATTATTTTCTTTGCAGGGTGATCTTAACCTCCAAGTCCATTATATTTAGTCAGCTGAACAAAATATTATTGTAAATACTGATGAACAAAAAACTAGTCCCTAGATGAAAAAGATTCACGTTAGAGTTCAATTGCAACATTAAAGATAAGTCAGTTATATCTATTTCTGTATTGTAAAGTGGTATATAGGTAAACCTTATTTACTGGCTATGTTACATTGTTACTGGAATTTGAATGCATAAAACCGACGATGCCAAATTTTGTGTTATTATTTTAAAATTTCAATTTACATAATAATAATAATAATAACCTGAACATTTGACATATCACTCTACAGTAATGGACAAAGGCTTCCATAGTTTGGTCCTAATCCTGCCAGGTGTTTGTTCTTCTGCACTAGTGGAGCTGTAGTAACTGGAACACAGATTTAAAAAAGGGATCACTTGCATTTTTGGGCTATTTATCACCAAGGATACCTATCAACATTCAATCAATAAAACTAATTTCACTTTGCTCTGGGGACAAACTACAGCAATTCCTACATGTCATTCATCGGGCAGCAGGACAGAACCAAAGCTGAAACAGACTCTTTATTTCCTGAGAAGTTTAAAGTTCTACAGCTCTAAGGTGCCGCTGCCGTGCTAGAAACAGCAATACAGACAGCACACTGAGCAGTAATACACACACATAAATATATTTATTGTACTTCTCTGTGCCTCAAAAGTCTGATCAAATCACCAGAGTAGAGAGTTTTTGAAGACTTACACTCATATTATTTGCAGCTCCAGTGCTGCATTTTGCTCTCATAGTTATATAATCTTTAAATATTTCTCTTAGATGTTCTTATATTGTTGATATTGTCTCTGATTGCACCATGCTGTCCACAGCTGATCATTTTGTGTGGAAGAAGAATGATGTGTGAAACACCTCTTTTTGTGTGAACCGAGCCTGAAGCAGAAAGACTGGCTGTCTGCACAGCATCATGGTGCCTATTATCTCAAACTGGGGTTTTAGTTTCTATCAAGCCAGCTAAAACAAAGAAAGACTGGATGTGTTGAACTTGCTTAACAGTATAAGTGTTTTTAAGCCACTGCATGGACTGGCACAAGCCCGCCTCTCAGATATGATTCAGAGAGGATGATTCATGCAAAGCTGGCCACCTAGTGGTAAAACAGATCCCAACACAAACACATAAAGTAGAGAATCAGCCATTACTGGACTTATTTAAAAAAATCTTTTTAGCTCTTAGTTCATGTCTTACTCTTTGGACCTTTCCTATCCCATGTGCTGCATTTAATCACTGATTTTAGTACGATCACTGTGTGTCTGACATGCAGTTTTAAGAAAAGTACTGCTGGAAGAAGAGTTGAATATTTTGATAGAGTAAACATTTGTATCTCACAGTTGCCAGTCTGAGATGTGCCTAAAGTCATGTGGCTCCCATATCTGTCGCTGTTTTCTGACTGTCACGTGTCAAGAACAGATCCCCACCTGACCTGCACCCCATCATACTACACACATACTACATACTACTACATCTTTGATCTGCACATCATCTATGTTCAGAATCCTTAAAATTACTTGAAAATTGAAATAAGAAAAAAATATATATAAGTGACAGGACATTGCTCACTGTCAACTGTGAACTAATGGCTCTTACTGAAGAGGAGTGAAGTCGAGGCCGTACGGCCGCTCCCAGAAGGTCATTTTCTCTGCGTAATAGCTGTCGGCCTGACATGGCACCAAGGTGAGGGCCGCAGAGGAGGGCCACATTGTACCACCATCTCTAAGCCAGCGGTCCCTGGCCAGCAGAACCGACTCCACCATGAACTCAAACTAGAGCGTGGAGAAAAGGCAAAAAAAAAAGAAGCAATGTGGTATAGTCAAACCTGAACATGGTTAAGAACAGAAAAGGATAAGAAAGCACCACAACAACTTAATTTTTTTAAAGTATCAGGAGAGGAAGCGTTATAATTACCAGGAGGCAGTTACCCATCCACTCAGAAACCAGGACATCCACCTGCTCAGGCAGCTCGATCTCCTCAGCCCGCCCCTGGAGCACCGTGACCACCTCATCATAGCCGTTCTGCTTCACCAGCTGTCTGGTGTACTCTGCCATTGAGCTCGCCTCCACAGCATACACCTACAACACCACAGATAATCTCCTTCTGTGCACTTCACCATGCTGTTTCCTTATTGCAGCAACACTCTTTGTCCAGCAGATGGAAGTAGAAGTACACCAATGTTTAATACCTAAGTGTTGATTGTGCTCCTCTCAGTAACCACAGTTTTGTGAAAGATTGTATTTTCATACCATTTGATTCTAATTTGTTTTTGTTATTTGGCAGGAGACTTAAACTTAACTCACAATATTTGAACACCGATTGTATCTTTATCTGCATAATCTCATTTCATTTTTTCATTATAACACAAAAGCCAACGTTCAACATTACCACTGAGGGGCGTGCCAACTGAGCGCAGAACAGACTGATGATGCCAGTCCCACAGCCGAGGTCCATCACCCTCTTGCTGCTGAGAGAAGCACTGTTGCTGAGAATCACCTGCCGGTATGCCTCAGTGCGGCTCTTGTCTGACAGCATCTCCAGGTGAAGCCTCTGTGTCATGAAACATGATTAAATGAAACACAGTGCCTAAAAAATGTATGTACAACAAACTAAAGGGTAGTCACTGACAGTTTATTTGATACCCAAAGGTTAGACATTTCTTTAACTATAATAAAATACTGATCAAAGCAGTGATCAGTCACATAACTGTGCCCCTGTTAATCCCAACTCTTTATATTAAAAAATGGCTTCATGAAATAAAATGTTAATTTGTAGAAATGGCGTTATGAAATAAAGTCTGACACTTGCTTGAATTAAACAAGAGTTTTTGATGATTAATCGTCTTTTGCTAAATAAACTACTCTAAATGGGATTTAGATAAATTCCAAAAACACAGCAGGGTCCATTTATCTTGGGTGATGCGTTCAAGAAAAGGCTTACATGTGTATATTTGGAAGTCAGGGGCTAAGCAGCAGTCTTTTATCTATTCTGAACATGGTTTCCCAGCATCTCAGGTATCAAATATATTACTGGAAACTCTGAATAATGCACCATAAGATCCAATATCTTAAACCAGCACAGCTACATTGCAGAGTTGTGCCACTTTGACTAGAGAAAAGACAAAGCTTACTTAAAGTCTTAGTCGTTGCATGCTGGTGATTACCTAGAGTTACACTGTAAAACACATGGCTGCCTAACGCGCTGGGAAACTCGCAATTATGATTCAAATCATCATTATCTTCAAGTTTATGATTATTTCCTGGACACATGCAAAACAATACACTTCTTTAAAGTTTCCAACCAGCGTTCCATAATTGCCAAAGTATTCTTCATCTTGCCACGGGTCTTCTATTGAGGGGTCCTCCTCCTCTTCCCCTGCAGCATCCTGGCGCAGGTAGCTGGCAGGGACATAACCTGTGACCCCCTGCAGCTCTGCCCACCACCACTCTGAGGAGGGCTTGGCGTGCACGAGCAGTCTGTCCCCTCTGCTGAAACTAAGCTGCAAGACAAAACAAACTATACGGTTAATACCGATACCTCCACCTGTCGTTTTAAAGCTAGGATCCCGGAGGTCGGCAGTTCTCTCTGACCTGATCGGTGCCACTTCCAGTGAAATCTGACCGGGCAACATACTCCTCACAGGACGCATCATCCTCGTCCTCCTTCTCCGTCTGCATATCTGCTTTTAACACTTTCGCTGTTTGTTTTTCTCTAACAAACAAGTCAAGCAATTTCACGTGCAGAGCAACTAAAAAAAAACCAAAACTACAAAAACCCCATTGTGTGTATTAGAGTGAATCGGGCGGCGAAACTCCCACTTTCAGCTAGAGCGCGCACCGCAGATACTTCCTGTTTCGACGTAAAGTTGCGTTAGCAAACCTTCACGTGCTGTCGGAAGTTTCGAAACTGTAAATTCATCTCAAACGAAATAACATGACATTTAACCCTATCAGAAAACGTTTAATGCATTTTGCACCAAATATTATCAGGTGTTATTATGAGATACGTTGGTCCTCGTATTCGGTTTGTTTCACGGTTGCATTTTCGTCTTTCTTCTGGTGTCATAATCACGTTTATTTCCAAATGGCCTCTATGTTAATATCATGTTGAGTAACTGTTTAACACAGGCAGACTTGAAGCTTGTCTAAAGCGATGAGAAGAGGCCCTTCACTGAAAGATCAAAGAACAGAATTTCACAATTTCATAATTTACCTTGACAAAAATGGTTGACCGGAAAGAAAACGACTGGAGGGTATAAAAAAATGTATTTTTGATCTGCACGCTTTTCCTGTTGCCTACATTTAAGATGACTACCAGTTTAAATTTACTCAAATTTAATCTTTAGGCTCTTGATTAAAAATAACTCCAAACCATTTATGCAAATACTTCAAAAATCCCCCCCAAACTCTGTATGGGTTACATTTCTCTTACAAAAATAAAAAATAACCAAAAGGTGTGAAAATGATCTGTATTTCTTGTTTAATTTTCTTTTTAGCTGATTTAAAGTGGCTTAATGGACACAGCCAAGATAAAAGAGATTTAATATACTGCTGGACATCTAAAAATTTTTTAGATATCCTTCCACCAATTTTCTTAATAACTTAGATAATAAAAGCTATAAAAACGGCAAGAGGCATACTGGACAAGTCACCAGTTTATCACATGCCTCTAAATCAGACTGTTGCATTGTTTATTCCTTTTTTGAACACATTTTTTTAAAGCACTCCAGTGCACTTTCTGCAGAGATTCAACCAAAACTATTGTTGTCTTGTGTTTCTGCAATAAAATATTAATATATATTATACATTTAAAAATACAATAATGTAAAAACTAAATATAGCTAAAATATTTATTAACAAATTATACAAATTAACAACACACACATACACAGAAATAAAAAAACCCAAAATACAAGTTTGAAGCTTAAATAGCTCCCGACTTAAATTCCTAAAACACAGCCACTGATTCCAGCGAGGAAGAAGGTACATTTTAAACATGGGCCACTTCAAACTAAACAGTTTATGTCAAGAATCCACAAAAGAAAAGCCATGGCATGAAATCTGAGGTCAAGTCGAGTTGGTATGGAATAAACATGTTTCTCCATTAACTCTGTAAATCAACAGACTTTGTAGTATTCAGTCCTCCTGAGTGTTTTATTTGATGTTCACCATGATGATCAAATATGTTGAACTGTTTTCTGAAGCATATCACACTCTTGGTAAAAAGTCTCAGCTGTCTTTTGTCTTTGCCTTGAGAAAGGGCTTATGGAGCACGTCAAAGAGTCGTCTTGCCTGTAAACACAAAATGTCAACATGTTAAGTCATCAAACACTTCATCTACGTGGTGTATATTTATACTCAACACATGTTTTTTCCTCACTTTTTGTGGTCCAAGGCCTGGGCAGAGTACCAAGTCTTCCTTAGAGGCACTGATGATTCCCTCTACAGACTGTTGAAAAGAATATTTTATCTCTGTTTATTGATTGGATCATTCCCACTGAGAACATGACTGAACTACAATTACACACTCGCAGTTGTTCATGAACCAACCAAGTTGCACATTTACATATAGGCTTTGCAGACTCATGTGGTGTATATAGCGAGGAGTCTCTAAAGGAATTTAATAAACATGAATAATTAATACTTGAATTGGAAATTGTGAAAAATGAGGCACTCACAGAGAACGCAGACAGCAAAGTAATGGCATCAGTTTTGTTGATAGACTTCACAGTTGTCAGGCAATCTGTAACCTTGAAGTAAACAGAAATCCAATCAGCATTACCTGTGTTCATGGTCTTAAAGCTACTGCAAGATTCTGGCACATACTGTACAATCCCATGTTATCATATCTTCCTTGACATTTCTATAACATCTCTCTCTTTTATCAAACTGGCACAAGTAGGCGAAAAGACAAACAAAGGACCAAAAGTTCACATAGAAAACGGCGACTCTACACACACCTTTGACAGGTAGTCTTTTTCGACTTGCTCCTTCAGCATGTCAGCTGGTTTCTTTTCATACGACTTATATGTTTCCAGGTAGCGGCCTGCCTCTTCTGGACTGGCAGTTCAAAATGAAAAGTAGAGAAATCAACGAAACATGTTTAAAAAGACAAGAAATGTTTGACTTTATCTTTGAGCTATAGTTTTTAGATGTTGTAGCCAGAGTCATGTAGATTTTTTTTATATATATATATGTGTCTTGTAGCAAGCTGCTAGGTGTTCTTGATCATCTGTTGCAAGTCTTACCTCCAAGCCAAGATGAGAGTGCAATCAGCCATGATGCAGATGCGAGCCAGCTCTTTTAAAGCATGATGAGGATCTTTCTGTAGTTGAAGAGACGTTAGGGTTAAAAAACAACAAACAAAAAACCCCCACCAATAATTAATTCTTAAAGACTTCATGAAGTCACATTAGGGTTTTAGATTTGCTACAAAATTATATTTTCTGGCATGTTTTAATTTTGACCCAGATCTGAGTCTTCTTACACAGTATCTATTATTTGGCAGCTCTTTATTTTCCTACACACAGTGCCAAAAATAGTCTCCAGCTGCACTCTTCACACTTCATTTACACCACTGTTAGCGAAACTAATTCAGCTGAGGCAAGATACACTTCACAAATGAGTAGATCTGCATTGATCGCTTACATTACAGCTCTGCTTTAGCAGCTTAATGTCCTGCAAAGATTGTTCTGTCTTGTTAAATATAAAACTTCTGTATGTTTAAATTCTTGTCAGCAATTCATAAGGCCAGCCGACGTTACCGACCTGACAGCTGTTATTGTTAGAAAGTCCACAGACTCGTCGAGGTAACTTGTGTCCCTGTTTTTGTTGTTCACTTAAAAGACTCTGATTTTGTTTCTAGTATTAACCGGATGTCTCAAAGAGGACACTTGCAGGACGTTTCACAAATTTACTTACTAAATTTAGTTCTGTGGCAGGTGTTTATACAGTATTTAACAAATGTGAGTATAATCCTTTGAAACAGTGTTTAAATGATAAATGATGGAAATTATATCACCTTACGGTAACTGCATTCCCCTGAGCTGATATTTAGAGTAGCGATTCTTATGAAAAGCAACACTCTTTGCTGGACTTTCTCAATTTTGGACCCGTGGGTTTTGTCTGATCTGTATGTCTGCATCATGGTTCCACATAGAAAAGAACTGCCAGGGGAACTGGATAATCTCAACATGAAGCTCCACAAATATGGAAAAAACATAAAAGAAGATTGATTTCTACCTAAAAATCAGTGGAATCACAGCTGCTGCAGCAGTAATCAGGAGGTACAAAATGAGCCATAGTGCCGCTCATCAGAGCCGCAGTGGCTGTCCTCCTAAAATGACGCCACCAACAGTGCGCTGCTTGCACAATGCAGCTCTGAGAAACAGTTGGGTAAGTGCTTAAGACTTGGCACAGGGGTTATAAATGGAAATCAGAGTTTTTTGTGACAGCTGTGAAGGACAATGCATAACATTAAACTCAGTGGATGGCGTCCAAGAAAAAGAACTTGCTTGCTCTTCAGCACAAAACTGTAATTTTAAACTTAGAGGGGAAAAAAAGGACATGGAAAAAAAACAAACAAACAAGCAAACTGATGAATATTGGGAGCACGTTTTTTGGGCAGTTGAGAACAATATAAATTTGTTCAGTTCAAATGGGATCCAACATGTTTGATGAGGTGTGGATACATTGGTGCAAAAGGTGCTGGGGTGATGACCTTTATAGTTTGCACTATGAATGTCTGTAAATGTACCAAAATACTGTATGACACAATGACTCCTAATCTCCAGAAGCTGGCAGAAGAGGGATATTCCAGCATAATAATGATCCAAGGCACGCTGCCCACATCACAATAGAGTTTCTAAAGTAGAGGAATAAAACACTATGACCTGCCCTTTTCAGGTCAGGCCAAGTATGCTGCCTGACTTGAGTTTATTGAGAAAGGATAGAGCAGTATAAACCATCCAGCTAAAAAAAAAAAGCATACTCCATGAGGAGGAGGACTGGGTCTGTCATGAAAGATAAAGATGGACACGTAAAGTATTAAAAATATAAAAAGATCCAAACTGCAGTAGGTGCACCGATTCTGCTTGTATTATAGTCGAACTAAACATGATCTAAAATGAGTTACTTTAAGAGCAAATTCTGTTCAGCATAGATGTAATCCAATTACAAGAAGATGACACAATTTTAAAACTAAGTGATACTACACAGGGCTGTACTCACATCTGCTGTCTGTGTGCAAATCTTCTAAAGGTAATACAAAGTGCAAAATACAGTCATGATATTACACAGATGTTTAGTGCACAACAAAAGAAAATGAAGCTTGAGTGCGAATTAATTTGCATCACCACTGATTTGATCCTGTCGCAAGACGGCTTCTGTTTGCTTTGAGAAAGTCTAAACAATTTTGATGAAAACAAAGAGAATAAGAAGACGGTATCAGTCTTGAAATCCTGTAGCAGGAAACTTTGTACAGCCTGCTCCTTTCCTGATATCTACAAACTGCAGCTATTCAGATATAGATTTCACAAGAGTAATATTCCACAGCCTCTGAGGTACTGAATGATTAAAAAAGATGCAGGAGCTGCATTTGAAATAGAACAAAAATAATACTTCTAAAAGTGCCTTAATGCATTATTTATGTGATTACAGTTTCAAATCGCTTTGATGCATTTCTCACATCAGGAACACCATTCTCACCGCTCTTCTCAAATTAATAACGTGCCTCCCCACCAACATCAGCATTTCCCATTGCATCTGTACACACTGCTGTTTTTTCAGCACATACACTTCTTTACATTCCTTTTTTAGAATCTGAACACTTAACATTGGGCTCAAATTTTTTGCAGTACTCTCAGAGTCAGTAAGGTTTTGATACAAGTAGAATGATAAACACATTAAGGCAATTGAAAAAAAACTCTGTATATCATATATGCTAATTTTACTTTATCAGAGGAAATGACACCTTAGAATAGCTGCTGCACCCATTCAAAGATCTTAATTTGATTAGATTTGATGAAAAGAAATCGGCTTGATTGAAATAGATTGGACATAGAGCATTCCCTAATGGTTTGATAAATAGTAATAATCTCCAAGTGAATGTTGACTGAATACTTTAAATAATCAGTATCAACGTTAATGTTGAAGACCATCTTTACTTACCACGTCTACTTGAACCAGTAGCACTCGTAGTGTGAATGTGCGTCCAAGCTGTTTCAGACGGTCATGGATATAGTTTGGGTTGAGATTGTGATACCTCAGACTTTATGTTGACCCAACAAACATACAGAAAGAACACAAACCAACATCAAAGCAAAGCAAAATACACAAGAGAAATTGTTTAAGGAAAAAAAGCATATTTTTTCAACAGATAAAAGTGTAGAAACCTTTTTTTTTTTAACAACATGATGTTACAGTAAGAGAAAAAAATGTTCCAGTGACACATTTTCTTGTTCACACAAACAGAGTTTGTAAAGCACAAAAACCCACCTGAGGAAGAGAGCACAGGTTGTCTGTCCCAAGACATAATCTGGCACAACATCTCCAAACTCCCACGGGACACTCCTAACAAACTTCAGAATGGGGTTTCCTCTCTGTAGTGATGGAAATGTTTTGGGGTTTTTTTTGTTTTTTTTTACATTAAGTGTCTTTTCAACATTGATTGCAATGTATGCTCATAATAGAGTTGATACACTGCTCTCATTAAAAGGATACAAGGATTAGAAAGAGTTGCGTGTAGAAGGTAAATTGCTACACAATTACATAACATAGTATCAGACAGGAAGAGCTGCTTGGTCTTAAGTGTATGATAACAGGGTGCTCTAGTCAACAAGAAATAAAGACTTCATTGTGTCATTTAAAGCTGACTTCAACATGAAAATAAAACATCCCTGGTAACAGCTGTAAGGTAGGGAAAGGTTTTCTCACACAGGACAAGATCCCTGACCACAGGTTAATGACAGGTGTCATGCAAAAGCACCCAGAGGAGAACAAATCAGGGGGCGCTAAGTCTAAATCACAGCATCTCCCCATCAATAGCCAATCACAATTATTTCCCGTTTTCACATGTCTAATATATACTTAGAATTATGAACTGTACTTCACTTCTCCAGATTGTTTGACATTGAGAAGTCCACAGCTGTGCAAGCCGAATCTTTAACTGTCTGATAATAAAATAGTGTGAATTGCGAGACTGTTTCCTGAACTTCTCTCAGTAAAAAAGAACAAGACAGTAGCAATGTAAACAAACATGGTGGTATATCCTGCCCCTGTGCATACCTGGAAACACTAATTTCAGCTGATCAATGAACAACAGAAAAATGTAACCTCCACAGAAAATAGCTACTGTGACAATAGTAGGAATGCATGAAGGGACGCTATGGTTTTCTGTAAACCATACACCTGTTGGATCAAAGCTATATAGTTTTAATGCATACCTGTCGAGGACTAACAACAATGCTGCTCCCAGATCCCACTGGTTTAGGACCCAAGCTGATGCCCGGTTCTGACCTTTGACCACTTCCCTCTGTTTGACCTGTGTCAGCCTCCTGTGTCTCTTCAGTCAGCTTGACTTGGGGCCCTTTAGCCAAGTCCGGTACTGTTGTACAATTTTCTGTGGTGGAGGACACTGAAAAAGGCTCACTTTGCCTCACACAGGTAGCATCGTCGCTCCTGGGCAACTTGGAGGCAGCATCTCTACGTGAAGCAGCAGCCGCATTGCTTTTACTCTGGACGATGTATTCTGCGTAGGACAACGGCTGGGCAATTGACTGAGCAGGATTTGTGGTAGCTGCAGCTGAAGTGCTTTGCCCAACTTTAGAAACGAGTTGAAACTGCGGCTTTGGCTGAAACGCAATTACAATGAAATACTCTCTGAGAACCGATAATTTAATTGTGAATGAAATCATATAAAACAACCATTCACGAATCTGGAAAGCCAGCCAACAAAATTTTTTATAGATACATTTTAAATCTAATTTTTACGTGAATCTTACGTTAAAACTTTAAAATATAAAATTGAAGACTCGTTTGCTAGCAAGCCGGCTACGTAACCGCTAACCTTTTTTTTTTTTTTTTTTAAAAAAAAAAAAACCCCGTG
>VUQR01000866.1:19331-35444 GCA_015108515.1 Hemichromis elongatus
TTTAATTTCTAACACGTCTGAGCACAGCGTGTCTGGATGGACATGTTGCATAAGGTATCTTAAAAAAAAAAAACTCTTTAGAAACGGCTTGCGATCCTCCAGGTTTTTTGCGAGCATGTCAAATGGAAAAATTAGAGACTTTGACGAAATCACGTCTTTTCTGGGCGACTACGGGCTCTTTCAAATTCTCATAATGGTCCTGCTCAGTGTAAGTACAATGCCCGCAGGATACATGGCTGTAATTGTGGTTTTTGTTTCGGATACACCCGAACATTATTGCAGAAGTTCAAACAGCAACAACGGCACAGAGTGGGAACAGGAGAATGGTTTCCACGAGCGGGGCAGCAGGATGGGACCGGACAGCCGCTCTCGATACAAGCTGAGAGAAAACTCGGCAGAAAAATCAGCCGGCTTCAATGACACAGAGCAGTGTTTGGACGGCTGGATTTTCAGCACTGACATATACACTGCCACCATCGTGTCTGAGGTTCATACTGCCTAAATATGAATCAGCGACAGTCAGCCTGTAGTACACGAATCGTTTCATATGGTTTTGACATTAAAATACCTCAAGAGCTAAAACGTGCAAAGATTGCTTCATCTATTCAAAATAAACTCACTTTATTCTAATATTTGTCTGAAAGTAATCCGAATAACCATATTCTCTCCTTTTAACTGAAGTGGGATCTTGTGTGCGACAATGCATGGAAAGTCCCTTTCTCCACCTCTTTCTTCTTTGTGGGGGCACTTATTGGATCTTTTATTAGTGGACATGTATCTGACCGGTAAGTCTGTCATATAAAAACATGTAATCAGCCTTTGATTAAAAAAGGTTACGATAACAAAAGGAGGCTGAAAGAAATCGTGGCTTTAACAAGTAGCCTTTGTCTCTTTTTTTCACTCGCTGATACACGAGAAAAGGTTTAATAAAACTAATTGTTTTAAAGTTTTAGGAGGGGGGGTTAAATTGTTTTTAGAACAGAGTTGTCCAGATAAGTGATATAAAAATATTTAATAGTGCAGTCTGAAAGGTGCAGATGTGGCTCAAAGAGCCTCCAAAACTTAGCTCTGTGTTTTAAATGTGTATGCTCTTTGTGTGAGTATGTATTTTCTGGCTGAAAACTATCAGGGGTATATTTAGAACTCTGCAGGTTTCAACCTCAAACCTGCAGAGCTGTTGTGTGTTATCTGAGGCTTGTTTCCAATTTGGACTCTATGATCTGCTTGTCTCGGCAAGTTGTTTAGTAAACAGATAAAAGATTTGGAAGCAGATATTCAGTCTAAATATCCAGCTAGTGGGCAACAGAGCAACATCTAGCAGTGAAAGCACTACTCTGGTAGATAGGAATCTGTTTCATAGTTCATAAGAAGCAGGTAAAGCTGCAAGTAGGATTGTCTCTTTCACTCTTAGTTATTGGTATTTGGGTGTTTCTTTTAAATATTTTTTTATATATTTACATATGTATTATTTGATGAGCCTAAACCAAAACAATTTTTAAAATGTTTAAAATGTTAGTTTAGAACTGTACATTTAAAAAAATATAATAATGTTACTTTTGATCAGCTCATTGTTTAAGGTCTGACTTTGAATGTGCATATTTTATTTATCTGTGCTAAGTCTTGACAAAGGGTGATGCTAACAGAAAAAAAATAAAACCCATCTGAGAGAATCAAAAAGGATGGAGAAGAAAAACTGATAACCAGCCCAAGCTGTGATAATGTTATGTTTTCATTACATTACATTTTTACATTTCTCTATTCCCTATTTCCGCATACCTGTCTTACAGATTCGGTAGAAAGCCGGTATTTTTTTTCACTATGATCCTACAAACAGTCACTGCCTTGATCCAGGTCACCTCCATCAGCTGGGTCATGTTCACTGTCCTCAACTGTCTAAGAGGACTTGGCCAAATATCCAATTTCATTGCATCACTTGTACTCGGTAAGACAGTCCATTTGCTTCTATCAGACTACATGTATTCTCCAGCACTGAAACAAAGTGTAGCACAGAGCAATGCTTCTTTTCCTCAGTATGCCAAATCATTTTGGGTCTTAATTTTATAAATATAAATGTAGCTCAGGTGGTAGAGCAGGTCAGCTACTGACTGGAAGGTTGGTAGTTTGATCCCAGGCTCCTCCAGTCTGCATGCCAAATATCCTTGGGCAAGATATTAACCCCATGTTGCTCATCCATCAGAGTGTGAATGCGTCTGAATGTTAGATAGCACTTAGAAAAATGTGATTGGGTGAATGCATTAGTTGTATAAAGCGCTTTGAGTAGAAAAGCGGTATATAAGAACCAGTCCATTTACCAAAAGAAGCTTCAGTGTGAACGAGTATTATAGACTACATAACAGTTTCTTTTACTCTGAGATGTCTAAGCATCTGTGGTAACCCTAACCATAGTTTTTCATATTATTTAATCTCTTCTGACTATCATTGCTGACTCCTGCTTGTCTGAACAAAGCACTATTTTTTAGCTCCAGAGGTATCTGCAGGAAATCAGATAAATTGCCTCAAGTATTGAAGGAGCATCTCTTTAATCTAAGGCTGTGCTCCTTGAAAGAAAGGCGTTTTAGTTTATTGTGGCTTACTTTTAATCTTTGAGGCTCTAGGCTAAAGTAAAATACTCCTTTAAAGCCATTTTCTAAGAAAACCAACCCTCTCATGTTTCCTTTTATTAAAGCCCAATCCTTCATCTTTGTCTTGTCCAGGTTCTGAAATTCTGAGTAAGTCTGCAACGGTGACCTACATTCTGCTGGGACACAGTCTTGGTTTTGGTTTTGGTTATGCCTTATTGCCCCTCTTTGCTTACTTCATACGTGGCTGGAGGATGCTGCTGGTTGCTGCCGCCCTCCCAGGCTTCCTATTTATTCCAACGTGGTGGTAAATCTAATGCATGATGCTTGACATATACTAACCAGTGCACAGAGAACTTTATTAGGAATTTGTGCACCCCTGCACCCCTTTTTGTGCATTAATCAGATATTAGTAGTGCAATTGTAGGGAAACATGTCAGTATTCAGGGTTTAGTATTCAGTTAAAGGTTATGTCAAACATCTGAATGGGGAAAGATTTTACCATGACATAATTGTCAGTGCTATCAGCTGGTTTTAGTACTTCTAAAACCTTTGGTCTGTTTTTAATCATTAGTCTCGTGAGTTAACTATAATAGAACATATAATATTGTGGTATGATGAAAATGACCAGATAAGCTGGAGCTTATGCAATGCCATTGTTAACTCACATAACTGCTGTTTATATTTGTAGTATTCAGAGAAGAATATCATGACATGCCCAGCCTTGTCAATAAGGAGCAAAGTTCCTGCTAAACAAAACTGGAATATTGAGTCTACAGTAACTTGATCTGTGAAACTCAATTTCCATGAGATGCTGCATTGGGATGTCTCATAACAGCAACTTTGCTTCTCATAGAGTTGTTATGAAGAAGTATAAAACATATTTACATACACATATACATAAAAACTGTTCAAGTGCAAGTTGCATTAAAGCAAAACCACAAGATTTCTGAAATAATGCCCTTTAGGCAGGCAAGGCCAAATTAGAGAAATTTGAATATAACCATGAAAAAATGCAACATATCAGCACAAAAATATCATGCCAACTGTCAAGCAAGATGGTGAAGGGGTGATCATTTGGGTTTGTTTTGCAGTCACAGTACTTGGGCACCTTGCAGTCATTAGACTGACCATAAACTCCTCTGTATACCAAAGTATTCTTAAGTCAGATGTGAGGCCATCTGTCTGACAGATAAAGCTTCATGCAACAGGACAATGATCCAAAGCAAAGGCAGCAAATCTACAGCAGAATGGCTGAAAAACAAGAGTCAAGGTGTTGCAATGACCCAGTCAAAGTCCAGATCTCACCCTGACTGAAATGCTGTGGCAAAACCTTAAAAGAGCAAACAGACAAATGCCCATAAACCGCAATGAACTGAAGCAACGTTTTAAAGACGCAGGGTGTTCTTAGTTTTCCAAAGGACTGCTTAGAGTGAAAACAAGTAAAAAATGTCTTTTTCACACGATTGTATATATACTGGACAAGTGTCCACTACACAGAGAGAGAGAGAGAGAGCAACCCACTACAGGATCTAAGTAAACCAGAATAATGAAATAAAACAGAATTAATGAACCTCAAAATTGATATTCATATGTATTCTGACATGAAGATTCATTTACGTCAGGCATCAAGCATCAAATCTGCATATAGATGCTATGCTATCACATCCACGGATGGTTCTGCTGAGTGATGCGTCAGGTTTTTTTGTTTTCTTTTAAAAACCAAAATTGCACACACAAAAAACAAAGTCCAGCCTTACTATCTTTTTACAAGTGCATGAAACTAATTTCTCAAAAGCACGATAAGTTCTCACGATAAGTTCAGACAAGATAACACTTTTGTCAGTCAGCCTGGACAACATTTGGGTGATAGTTGTAATAGATAACATGTGTTTTCACTGAATCTAGAAAAATCCTGTTTTGAGGTTCATGTTTTGCCATACGCTTTTCGCTGCTCTTCTGTGTGCAGCTTGATTCCTGAGTCGCCTCGTTGGCTTTTGCAGAAAGGTCGAGTGGAGGAGGCTGAGCTTGTCATACGTAAGGCTGCCCAGTGGAACAGAGTCTCTGCCCCTGAGGTCATATTCAGAGCTGGGGACTGTTTGGAGCTCATGGTACCATTTTGTTTTCCACATGTTATGAAAGCCATTGTGCCCCAGTATAAAATATGACTTAAATTGTAGTAATGACATGGAACTTTTTTACCATGCAGTCTGAATTATTATATATTCAGTGTGGCCAGAAGATCTTGCTCTGTAATATTCTGTTTCTTTCTGTGTCTAATTCAGCAAAATAAAGATGAAGAAAAGCAGACATACACTTACACCCATAACATAAGGAACATAACAATTTTAGGTGTTTTTATATGGTAATACGCCTTCCAGAAACATACATTAATGTCAGATATTGTGTTGCATGTTGCAGTAGCAATAATTGTGCTGTGTAATGTAAAAAAAAACTTGTATTGCTGAGTCTTGATTTTGCTTTTTTCGTAGGATCTCTGTGGCCATGGTCTACTATGGGCTCTCAATAGCAGCAACCTGCATGGAAACATCTACCTCAACTGCTTCATTCTGCAGCCATTGACATTATAGTGTATGTAGCCACTTGGCTTCTGATTGATAGGGCTCCACGACCCACTTTACTCTTCACCACACTCATGTTCTGTGGTATTATGCTTCTGGTTATACGGCTGGTTCCTGAAGGTATGTGTACAAATCAGCATTGTTTATACTTTTTCTAATCACTGAATTTTTCTTTTCAGACATGCCCGTCATGTTCCAGGTTTTGGCTTTGGTGGGAAAGATTGGTGTATCTGCTGCTTACTGTTTTATCTGCGTGTTTTTCACCGAGCTGATGCCCACTGTGGTCAGGAACATGGGCTTGGGGATCTGCGCCACAGCTGCACGAATAGGAGCCATCATATGTCCTTATTTACTTTACATGGGTAAGTGTGCTATCTTTTTGTTTTTCGGTCAGAGTGCTTAGGGGCATCAAAACGGAAGCAACAGTATGCATGTTCGGGGCTAACCCTGCATTTAGTATTTCGGTTAGTGTTTCACTTTGATAAGAGGGGCAGTGATGGTGGTGCAGTGTTTAGCATTGTTGCCTCACAGCAAGAAAAGTCTGAATCCATATTGGGGCATTTCAGTGTGGAGTCAGTATATTTTCTTCATTTGTGGCTAGTCTGTGTCCCTCCCACAGTCTATAAACACGTGTGGGGTTAGGTTAACTGTAGATGGGAATGTAAGCATCTGTTGTTGTCTGTCTCACCCTATGATAATTCAGCCTAAAGCAACCCTGAAACAGAAAAGCAGGGGAAAAAAACTGGATGGAATGACTTTGATTGGACAGCCCAACATTGCATACTGTTTTGATCATGATTTCTGTAATAGGTTTGCTGTTCATGAGCATAAGTGAAGAAACCTGTGACAACAGGACTGATCTTAATATGTAAATTCAACAGAGACCACTTTTAAATGACAAAGTCTACTTTAGGATTGATGGTTTAATAAATGACACTCTGCATGCAGTCATTATGAGGGGCCTCATCCTCATTTCTACTGTGACCTAGAGTTTTAATGGCTTTGGGATTCATATTAAATGTTTTATGCAACATACAGTCCTGATTATAAAAGAGACAACCTCTTATAAGTGGTTATATTAAGGAAGCCTTTTTTTTCCAGGTCTCTCTTGAAATTATTGCTAGTTGGTTAAATTTTGTGTGTGTTCATTTTCCTGATAATTTTCTCACCTTTCTGGACTGGATCTTTTTAATTTTGAAATACACCTTGGTAACCTGCCCTCATTTCATTATTGTGTACAAAAGAATTTGCAATAGTGACATCAGGAAAGCACGATGTAGGTGGAATTCATATTTATGATGACTTTGTTCACAATCTGCTGCATACAAGTTGCTTGGTTTAATTCATACTCTGCATTATTCTGTGTGTGCAAACAAATTTTTTCCCTTTTTCCTTTTTGTTTTCTTGTTGCCAGTAGATTGCTTTATTGGTCTGATTTTAAATGCATTTGTAAATGTTGTAAATGTCATAATATAACTCTTAATTCCTTTGTATTGTGCACATTTTCATGTTAAAATCCTTTTAATGGTGAAAAGATCTCTTATAATTCTATTTTTAATGTATTTTATTTTTCTGGCAGGTATTTACAACAAGATCCTTCCATACATCATTTTTGGCACAGCCAGTATCATGGCTGCTGCCGTTAGCATGTTGTTGCCAGACACCAGAAAAAGCAAACTCCCTGACCTTATCACCCAGACAAAACACATCAGACGGTATGTTGTTGTGGGATGTACCGAGTTCAGGTTTCCTTTTTTTTAATGATGTAATGTGTGTGGATGTGAGCATAACCATGACTTGACATTAAGATGACAGCTTTTGATAATAAATCTATAACTAATGCATTTGTATTATGCAGTATAAACACACTAGCTTGAATCACAAACCTTTTAATAAAAAAAAGAGCAAAACACTTTACAGCCAACTGAATCACAGCATTTTGTGTGTATTTTAACCATTCTTGTTTACCTGTTCATTCTGTCTTCATTTCTCTTTATATCTTTAAGCTTCTCCTGCTGTTCAAAGGAAACTCTTTCAACCCAACCTGATGCAACTGAAGGCTTCAAAGAAGTGAACTAGAGGGCCATCTGCTGAAAGAAAATCACACAGCAAGTGTGGAGGGACCACAGGCATTTGAAAATGAACAGTATTGTTAGGTTTAGGATGTGTCTGTGAGACTGTGAGAGGTTAGTCTGAAGAAAGTTTACAGAGCTTGTTTGTTCTTGTCAGGCAGATTTAGTGATATATTTACATTCCTGGGTTTACACTTTCCCCATCCAGAGATTTAACATTTGGTTTTTAGGCTACATAATTGATTGTTTGTTTGTTTTTCAAAAAGTATTTTTATTCACTGTTGTATTTACAACATTTATTAAAATAAACTGCATCTCACAGCAAGGTAGACAAAAAATAAATTGTGTAGATAGTTTGAACTAGATTTGCCTAATTTGATTAGTCTTCTTGTCTGTCCAGTTATTACTGATTTAGAAAAACACCCCAATTTCATTATATTGTGCAAGGAAAATCGGATATATTGAAACATGTGCAAAAATAGTTTTTACAATTTTTAAAAGCATGAATGTTGATATTGGGTATGACCACCCTGATTTTTCATTATGTCCTGAACACTTTTAAGCTTTCTTAGGAATAGTTCTCCAGGCTTCTTATACAAGATTCAGAGCTCTTCTTTGTTTGTTGGCTGTCTTTTGTTCTGTTCACAATAAGCTCCAGGTTGTGAGGAGGCAAACCCATCAACCAATCTTTAGAAAGTCTGGAGAATTTTGGCGCATGATAATTTAAAAAAATAATAAATACAAGAAAGTCTGTCAGCGTGGAAGCATAAATAAAGAAATAAAGGTTGGCTTGAGACCTTCGCACGATAATGTACATTGGTAATCCGAGAAAGAAAAGCAGTGAAATGGAAAGACTTGTGCTTCAGGTGATCCATGGATGAATTGTTAGCCAATCAAAACAGGCACCTTGGCAAGGCTACAGATCCGAAGGACTTTCAAGCTGTACCACAAGCTTCATGATTGTTTATTTATTTGAAAAGCCTGCATTCCGGATAATGTTCTAAAGAAACATGTCTTTGAAGGCAGGCATTTACAAAAGTCCTTTGTACAAAAGGTTGCACATTATAAAAAATGTAATGTAAAAACACAAATAGAGCGATTAAAAATCTAATTGATATAAAAAGTGTAAAAAATAACATGACAAATTTACGGGTTTTGTTTTTATTTTCCCTTCTTTCCTTTTTCCCATCTTTTTAATTATGCTTTGGCATGGGTATGTCAGCGTTCATATTATTGCTCACGCAGCTGTCTAAAATATCGCGAGATTGGTACTCCGGACTACTTCAGGCGCAGTCTTTAGTGCACCGCGCCCCCGTGATCATCCCTGCTGAAGACACTAAAGCCCAGTGTCTACGGCAATAACGCACCTTCCCCGCTGAACGAAGACATTGGGATAAAACAGCCAGTTAAGCTGATGTTTCTAACTTAAACAAAGGGGGAAGTCACTGGAAGAAAAGTGAAAAACAGCCGCTTGTTCTCGACTCGCGTTAAATGTGCGGCTGTCACGCAATAGCGGCACTGTCACGCAACAGCTAGCAGATTAAGTTAGCTAGCTAACGTGTAGGTGCTGATAGTTATGGCTTTAGCTTTGAAAATCTTCTGTTTGCCTTTACGTTGTAGCTAGTTAAGCCTCGAGTAATTGGACGTTTACATTTTGGTGCAAGTACGGTGACCATTATGCCAGATGTCGTGCTAACCAGTTTGAACAAGTTACTGTCACGTCTACTCATTTAACACTAACCTAGCTGACGTTAGCCAGCTAGCCAAGACTGGCGTTATATTACCGTATTTGTATTCATAATTTCATGTGTCGCTCATTTTGTAGTAATTTAGATAGTGTTATAAGCTGAGACAGAGGTGAAGCCATCGTTGATTTGAAGACACAAATTAAGTAAGTTTAGTCAGGTTAACTGTCCTACCTGATAACAGCTAACCTGACAGAAAACGTCAAGTTATTACAGATAGTATCTAGTATACACGACAGTGTTACCTATTGTCTAGCCTTCCAAAGTTGCACGTGCTAATCACAGATCCCTTACCTTATCAGCACCTTACAGAATCCTTTCGTCTGTAGCTGTAAAGTGTCACCCAGTCCAAGTTCATATTTCACCCTCAAGTAAACATGGCTCCTAAAAAGAGACCAATGCCCTTAAACATTGCTCCTGCAAGTGATGGACTATCCACCTCCACCAATACAGAGATTACATCTGAGTAAGTTGACCTGCTGTTTGAAAATATGGCAGTTGTTTGAAAAGGTGTGTTATCCTAAAATGTGTCTTAATTTATCAGGGCCAATTTAGAAGCGCTGAAGAAAATACTGGAGGAGCTAGACCTGGACGAACAACAGAAGAAAAGATTAGAAGCCTTCCTTACCCAGAAGGCCAAGGTCGGCGAGCTGAAAGATGATGACTTCCATCGTATCTGCGAGCTGGGTGCAGGCAACGGAGGAGTGGTCAACAAGGAGTGCCACAAACCTTCAGGCATAATCATGGCCAGAAAAGTGAGATTTTGCAACTATAAAACAAAAACTGTTGGGTGTGTTATACTCAATCTGGTGATACAATGGCTGAGGAGTTCTTCCTGGTCTTAGGGTTCACCCATTGATACCCATTTAATATAACAGCTTTCTTCTGTGTTTAGCTCATACATTTAGAAATAAAACCTGCAATAAGAAACCAGATCATCAGAGAGCTTCAGGTACTACATGAGTGTAACTCTCCCTACATTGTGGGTTTCTACGGAGCTTTTTACAGTGATGGAGAAATCAGTATCTGCATGGAACACATGGTAAGAGCACAAAAATTCTATTGCAGTATTTTGTATTTTGATCCTGATAAAGATACTATCTTTTCTCTAATCAGCATGTTGACGACTTATGGAGATTACAATTAGATTAAAAAATTTTACCTGAAAAATCAAATTATATTTTCTAAAATCCCTATCCATTTTGCCCAGTGTCTTTGTAAATTAATTAATCTGTTGTGCGTGTGTGTATATCTATGCATTTACAGCAGTAATTTGTTGGAAGTGGGTTAATGAGGTACACAAAATGTGTTAATTCGTTAGAGTGTACACAAAAAGGATAGAATAATGTTGGTGGCTACATTAGTCACCTTGAGTTCTTTTCTCTTACCTGACAGTGCATTCTTCCTTGTCCCAAGATATGCACTCTCCATCTGATATAATCCTACCAATTTTTGCCTCTCTCAATGAACATATCAGTTCAATCTTTAATTGAATTCCACCTCATTTTCATCATCAGCCCCTAACACACGCAGGTCTGCTATTACTTTTGCGAGTTAATCTGTTGGCATTTTCATTTACTATCTGAATACTCAGTATTCAGGAAGCCTTCTGTCATTTTAGCACTCGTATCACAAGTTGCTGTAATCTCTGTGGTGTAGGATGGTGGCTCTCTGGACCAGGTGATGAAAGAAGCAAAGCGGATTCCTGAAGAGATTCTGGGCAAAGTCAGCATTGCTGTAAGTATATATTTTTTTCTTTCGTGTCCTAATGTGGTAGTAAGTGATAGACATTAATGAAACAATGCAGTGTTTTAACTTAATTCATTGAGGCATTTAAAAAAACAAACAATCAAGTTTTGTCATAGTATTAAGATTAGGATCAATATAGCCACACTTTCTTTGCATTGGTGCATCTTAACACTTGTCACTCTTAGTTCAGTTCTGTCATGTTGTTTTCTGTAGCATCAGGCCTGTGAAGGGTCATTGACTTAAATTTTTCTCCGTTTTGAAACAGGTTTTGAGAGGCCTTGCCTACCTAAGAGAAAAACATCAAATCATGCATAGAGGTATCAACATTTTCATTAAGTTTATGATTGTATCTTGAATAAATAAGTTTTATCTGCAACTACGATGTGCAGTAGTGGAGAAGTTTCTATTTATCTCTTGATAAATCTATTGATCTCAAGTGGACCAGATCAGTAAAAGAACAGCGTAATATGTGTAACATCTTACTGTAACGATCGTTTTGTGTGTGAATGTTTTTTCCCAACTCCTCCTAGACCCTGTTCACTATTCTGGATTAAACTTGCTACATAAACTTTCTGGAACTAAACTATAGTGCTTTACTCTTTATGACTGAAACAAGTTGTTGGGCTAGTGATATTTTCCATACAGATTCACTTGGGTATTAACACTTTTCATTACTTCCCAGAAAAGCAGGGCAGCTTGTTGAAAGAATAAGGATAATGATGATTTTACTACAACTTCAACACATTGCAAAGCCATCCAAAGGATCCTTTGGTGGGCTGGTTCTGGGCCTCAGACTCTATGTTTGACTCCCATACTATAGAGATATAGTTGGATAAAATTTTCAATAATCTTTTAAGTAATAAAATGTCCTTTTTATTCTTAGATGTGAAGCCCTCAAACATCCTGGTAAACTCACGTGGCGAGATCAAGCTGTGTGACTTTGGTGTGAGCGGGCAGCTCATAGACTCTATGGCCAATTCCTTTGTTGGGACAAGATCCTACATGTCGGTATGTTTGAGCCTGTTTATGGAGCCAGTGTAAAAGTTTCTTTTACATCAGTGTTCATTTTATGCGAGTATCTTTTTAACTCATTTTAGGTCAGTAACTTAAATAAAAGGATTCTTTTCTGCTAATTTTGATGAAGCGGTTTACCCACATGTTTAACTTGAGATGAATGCTTTGGCCTTTTGAACAGTATTCAGCAGTTCCATGTTACTATAATAAAGAATTAATTATTTTTTTGTGTGTTGTTTATGTTTGATGTCTAGCCTGAGAGATTGCAGGGGACTCATTACTCTGTGCAGTCTGATGTGTGGAGTATGGGCTTGTCCCTTGTAGAGCTGTCAGTTGGACGCTTTCCCATCCCCCCTCCAGATGCTAAAGAGCTGGAGGCCATATTTGGACGACCGATCTTGGATGATACACAGGGCGAGACCCACAGCACATCTCCTAGACCCAGACCTCCGGGAAGACCTGTCAGTGGTGAGCTACGCAATCATCTGTGTGTGTGTTTCAGGTGGCTGGCTGAAACTACAGTAGGCAGACTTTGCATGCGCACTGCTCCAGGTTTCCACATGAGAAATCACGTATCGTGCTGATATCAGTGAATTGGACACTCTTGATTTATTAACCTGTCTGCTCTGTGATTGCTTGATGCCCCAAAGGAATGTTTGCTATGTTTTTAATTGAAGTTTTTTTTTTTTCCCCTGATTTGTCACTTATTTTGTTAAACTAACTTCATTGTTGCTCCTTCCCCAGGCCACGGTCCGGTAATGGCCATCTTTGAACTACTAGACTACATTGTCAATGAGGTAGGAATACAAGAAGTTATCCAAAGCAGCATTTATTGTCCACCACGTAAAATCATGAAGTAGTCACTCTTTGCTGTTTACAATACGAAATTTTCATTTAACTTTCAGCCACCACCTAAACTACCCCATGGCGTATTCACGCCTGATTTTCAGGATTTTGTGACAAAGTGGTGAGACATTGTAAAACACAAAACATTGCTTGCCTTTCCTCACGTACACATCTTAAATGTCAAGTAACATGATAAGTAATAGGAAACATGTAATTGAGTGTTATATCACTAACTTGAAGGATGGTCTTGATCTTCTTTTGTGTCCAGTCTCATCAAAAATCCAGCAGACAGGGCTGACTTAAAAATGCTAATGGTAAGTTTCCCCTAATTTATTTATTTTTTTAAACAGATTATCGCAAGGTAAAATATGTGACAGGCCTAGATCATTATATCAATTTTTTTTAAAAGTGTAAACTTCTCAACTAAACTGGCAGTGCAGTTTAACTTAGTAGCAACTGTGTATTTGGTCAGCTGAGTTTGTGTGTTGTTTATTGTCTTGTGCTTTTTCAGAACCACATGTTTATCAAGCGGTCTGAAGCAGAGGTGGTGGATTTCGCTGGGTGGCTTTGTAAAACGATGGGACTGAACCAGCCCAGCACTCCCACACGCACTGCAGATTGAGCTACATATATTCATTCAGACATTATGTAAAAACATGGAGAAGCTGCTGCCTAAAACCGTACACTCAGATATACTGTATACACCTTGTGTGACACATCCTTCCTCAGGTGGATCTGTAAAAGCTTCACTTTCAAATCAGCTCTATTAATATCTCATCCTGTAATTCACCTCTCTGGATAGATACTTAAACAACACACACAAATGACTGTTGACAGCATAGATTATTAGAGATTTATTGGGTTCAGATTTTTGAGCCATTAAGCCACATATCTGGGCCACTGCTGCACTATTATTATTTTTGCCCCCAGTAGCTTTCTGACTTCCAGTAGATAGTACACACACTGTATAAAACTCTAAAAGATTTACTTGTAAAGCTTCATAAAACAGAACAAAAGAAATAACCAATATTTGTAATTTAATTCCCAGCCCCCCTAAATTCAATGCAGTTTTCCAGTTTTCTTGTCTGAAATTTTCTGAAGTACTCTAAAGCTTACGCTGTCTTCACACATGCACTGGAAAATGTTGAAAGAATCCGGTCTGGATACTCTCCCAGTTACTGTGTGGCCCTCCTTACATGTGGCTCCACTGGATAATGTCCGATTAAGGGCTGCAGTTCATGTTTGAAAACAGCATTACTGTACAAGTATGTCAACCCCACATATTACAATCATGGTTAGGCTTTGTGTGTCTGGAGAAAAATATACTTATATGAGTTTGTTTTTATGTCTGTTATGCAAATACACTGAGAAACATAAGGATGAGCTTATTTTACTGAAAAGGTTGTGTAGGTCTACGTTACAAAGAGATGGCTTGCTTTTCTTAACATGGCAGATTTCTACAAATTTTGAGATGTATTGTGGTGAAGCACAATGTTACATGCTTTATAGCATGACCCTCTTGTCAAAGTGTCAAAGCCAAAAATAATAAACTGTTTTTACAAACGTTAAAAAACTCTCAGCTCCTTCTGTGTTATAGGGCTTTTTGGTTTGCTTTTGTTTTGTTTTGTTTTTTTAATTTAAACATCTTCTCTGCATTTTTCCTCTGCAGCTTTGCTATGTTTAGTAAAAGACTTCCTTTGCAAATCCTAGAAATTCAGCTCTGGGCAGGTCCTGCTTTTAAAAAGGCTGTTTTGTTTTTTTTATCCCTTGACTGAACTCCATGGCTCAATGGGCATTATCAGCTTAAACAAATTATCTTTTTTTTCTTTTCTTTTTTTTGTATGCCCTCTAATGTAAACAACAGGATGTGGATTGGCCATGTGCATCCTGCTTTTGGGCATTTTGACTTTGTGTCCTGTCAACACCAGTTTAAAAACATAGATTGGGGTAAAGTCTTCAGAAACCTTATAAATCACAACGCTGAGTAGATGAATAAATGATATACACTGACTTCCAAGCATGATGGCTTCATTTACCCGAATATCACATCTGTCTTACACTTTTTTCACCAGAAGGGGGAAGCATATTGGGTTCATAGCACTGAGGACCTGAACAAATACTAAAAAAAGAAGTACAGATATAATAGTATTCATATCTAAATATATATAGGCTGAGAGGTGTATTGTGAGGACACTTCTGCTATCAGGTTAACAATTGCATGATTCAATAAAGCTTAAGCTTGATAGTGACCTGATCCGATACCAGGGGAAGGAGAAAAAAAAAAGCTCCCCTCCTTCCCTCTGATTTTGCACGGACAATGAAAAACTATCTAGTGTTGATTAAACGCCTTCTCTTAAATGGATGTCAACTTGCAGGATTAAAATGTAAGACACTGAGGTGTGAGAATGATCCGATGTTGCAGTATGCGGGACTGCCTAAGTGCTGATGGGAGGGGGACTAATGCAGCATAAAAACAGCAAAGTCTGCAGTCATTAATATGCAAATATGCAAATGAGAGGGTAATTAAGATTGGGCGTTTGTCAGTGGCTCTTTGATTGCTAATGAATTCCAATCTGCAAGAAAGGGGGAGGGGATGATGAGCTAAAAATGAGGAAAAAGAACAGGATGACATTGTGCTCCTCTCTTTCTTACAAAAATAAGGAAACGAGTGAGAGCAGCATGAAGGCTTTTTACCAAACATCACAGTTTTTTTGTATTTTTTTACTTGCATCAGATACTGAAAAGGTGATCATTAAAAACATGAAAAATACCTTTCACTAAAAATTCTTGTGCTAAAAATCAGTTTCAGCACCAGCAAACACCTCAGCATAATGGGGTGGGGAGTGTGTGCCAATGACAATTAACCATTCACGCTGTTGGTGAGCAGTCAGCATGGCAGGCTTGAGCCACCGCAGGAAAGTAGAATGATTTCTGCTCATTAAGAGTGATGGGGCTGGCCCCTGTAGAGAGATGCTCAGGTATCTTAGTG
Source organism: Hemichromis elongatus (assembly GCA_015108515.1). NCBI lineage: Eukaryota > Metazoa > Chordata > Actinopteri > Cichliformes > Cichlidae > Hemichromis > Hemichromis elongatus. The sequence continues at coordinate 34,908 of VUQR01000866.1, forward strand.
GGGGATGTGCACTGCCAGCATGGTGTGTCACAAACAGCGTTATTTTGGCAAATGGGGACCTGCAGTTCACACACGAGCTGTTATTGCTGTTTCAGTGGTCCCCTGACACGTGTACGTCTTCCTCTGTGTGGCATGTGAAATGAGAGGACGTATACGTGAAATAACAACAAATTAGAACAATAATACTATAAGACAGCTGCTCGAATGGTGTAATGACTTCATCAAAATGCTACTGCTTTATATATTTCAGTCTGCTACAACACAGCTATGATGCTGTGCCACCCAAAAAAAAAAAAAAATCCCACTAAAAATCTGGACGACTCTTCTGTCAGTGAATGTAATCAGCAGTATGACAGTGTGATGTTCATTTGTTTTGTTTTAGGGGTTTTTTTTGTCTTGCTAAATACTTTCCTAAATTGTTGAAACAGGATTACAAGTACAAGTACTCAAGCTTATCTATTTGAAATGGTGTGCTAGCAGCTGATCATAGTTTTGCTCTGTTTGCTGCATGAAGACTGTGTTTGTGTGTGTTAGGAG
>VUQR01000866.1:43898-70624 GCA_015108515.1 Hemichromis elongatus
CGCTGCCTGGCCTGGGGTTAGCTTCTGTTTCCGGGGATGAGGCTTGGGCGTGCTCCCTTACCTTCTCAAGGTAAGCTAGGTTAGCCTTCTTGTGCGAACTTTTCAAGTGCACTTTAAGGTTTGTGGGATTTTTCCCCCTGTCCCACATATTTTATCTCTTTCCACTACAATACACTTGCTTTTATCTAAAACACAGTCATATTCAAAGTAATCCCAAATTGGACTCTGGCGCTTTCTCACCGACTTTTGCTGACATGATGCTACGCGTAGACGGAGCGGCAACACAGACGACCCGACCGAGGTACTTGCCACCTGCTGGCAGAATGAGGCACAGCAAGAACATAACCTGGAAACTACACTTCATTCTCACCCTAGACTAACGTATGGCACATACACATCAACGAAAACTAAACACCTTTTCTCTATAAATTCAGTTAATTTTAGTTAGTTTTCTGAACTGTCATTTCAGTTTTAGTTAGCCTTTTTTTGCAAAGTCTCGTTTTTATTTTTATTTCCGTTAACTAAAATGTTTTTTAATTCTAGTTTTCGTTATTTCATTAGTTTTCATTAACGATAATAACCTTGCTCCCCTGCTATAGTGCCGATGAGGGTGACACCACAACTCCCAAAAGCAAACGGTGTAGAAGGTGATGGTCTAAGATGATAGCTATCTTCTTATCCCTCCTGGCTGATATTTTTTGGTTTGGTCTTTTGTTAGTGTCGTCATGATTGCTGGTAGCATGAGATGGTACCTTCAGCCCATTGAGGTTGTCTGGCTAATTTGTGGAGGAGATACCAGGATATGGGCCATACTAAGGCAACAGTCCAGCAGCAGGACCAGCATTTGTTCCCGTTTGTTTGTTTCTGTGAGGAGGAACAGCACTGCTAGAGCTAAACAAAATGACCTCCAGCGAGCTGCTCATGTGAATTTTCCTAATCAATTTGTGAGAAACAAAATTCAGTGTGGGGTGAAACCCGAGGTCCTTTAATAGGACCTGAGTTCATAGATCAGCACCATGGAGAGCAACCGGCAAGTCAGACCAGAGAAGACCCAAACTGGCACGCCCAACTTTGGCATCCAGATCTCTTCCATTATAATCTTGCAGGCAGCATAGTTTGCACTCCAGATTCTCCAGATTCTTAGTGTTCTGAGAGTATTCACTTAGACTCTTGTGGTTTTGTTGGAGGATCAAGCGACCAACGTGTTCCATCCAGAGGAGAAAAGTTTAGTGCTGTGTGGAAGAATTCAGTCCTTAAACCATCACCTCTCGATTACAAAGTCTTTATGCCTTTGTGGGGGTGAGTTTTCTGCCAGGAGCGAGACATCGCTGGCCAGAGAAAACAAGAGCAGAGACAGACGGGGCAGGGCAGGCCACTGAGGGAGAGGAAAATGCAGAGAAAATAGAATAGGAAAAGGCTGAGAGGCAGAACAAGTGAAGGACAGAGGGAGAGAAAAGTGTTAGAGGTGTTAATCGGAGGCTGCAAGCAGGTATGTGTATGAGTGAGAGAGAGAGAGTGTGTGTGCGTGTGTGTGTGTGTGCGCACAAGTCTGACAGTATCTCAGGGCTACATCAGTGCCCATTAGTATTTTGCAGCACGAACACACGTTTTGACAGGTCGGCCGCCACCGCCTGCAGAGAGGCACTGTGTGTGTTTGTCTGTGTGTGTGTGTGTAGCTGCTGGTTTTGACCTCCCCTTTCATGTGTTTATCTCACCTCCAGATGAACTTTGATGAGCCAGCATACACTTTCACAACCACAAACACACAAATGGCAACCACTCCTCATCAAATATTAATGGTTTTCCCACCATCTGAGCAGAAATGTACACTAAAGACATTTCTCATATTCTCTCAATTCTCATCCAATTTTTCTTCTGTGCTCTTGTTTTAAAAAAAAAAAAATTCTTTTCACCTACTCTCATTTCCTCTTCTCTCTCTTTTTGTTTCATTGCTGTGTGTTTTTTCCTCTGCTTTTCTTCTCCTCCCTTCTCCGTCATCACTTCCCTGCTGTCAAACTGTGGGCAGAATACAGATATGCAGCTTCACAATTGGCTTTACTGAGGGAGGACACTGGGAGATGTTAATGCTCCTGTTTAGTGTTTCTCACTAGTAAATGAAAATGTTTCTGCCTTTTTACATTTGTTTTTGCCTTTTTTGTTTTTATCTCCAGTGGATAAAATAGATTTTTTTGAGTTATGGTAGTAATAACCAGGAAGTTGAATGAGAATCGCTTCTTAGTTTGATTTTCTTTTCCTTCTCTTGTAGTTGTATTTTCTCTCTTGCTTCCGTCTTTTTAATCTCATTTATTTCCCCCTCCGACATCTCCTTTTCCTTATTCTGTACGAAACGTACACTTCTCCATTTCTTTTTCTCTTTTGCTCCTTTTTTCACCTACAGTAGCCTCCTGCTCTTTTCCTTTTCAGATCCCTCTTTACTATATCCCAGTTTCTTTACTTCTTACTTTCTCATCACAGTTTTAAATGCCCATCTCACATTCTGTATTTTCCTTGTCTCCTCCTCTCTCACACCTAGCCCCTTCGTTTTTTTTGCATCCCTGTGTTTCCTTCTCTATTTGTGTGTGTTCTCTTTAGCTTTGACGCAGCAGGGAGTCGACACACACACGCTGATACGCATTCATTCACACACGCACACACACAAACACTTGCTTTGGGAGTATAAAGGCTTGTTCATATCAGCTTTAACATCAGTCAACTGTCAGCACAACTTTTATCTGTACATCTCTGTCTCTCTCTCTGCCTGTATGTCACTGTCTCTCGACCTCAATCATCTTTCAGTCAGTCTCTCAAACGCACATACCACACACGCACCACACACAGTCTCTCACTCGGAAGCGGCTCGTCTTTATCTTCTTATCGTTCCTCTCTGGTAGAGCTGCTGAATAAATCAACTGCAGCAAAAACCAGAGATGGAGGCAGGGAGATAGAGGGATGGAGGAGGCAGAGAGAGGCATGATGGGATATGATATGACAAATATATATCGTTCATATTCCCGCTCTCACCCAGGGAAAGGGACAGACAATGGAAAAGGAAAGGGTAAGGACAAAAATATATATAGCAAGAATTCAAAGAAGCGAAAGGTTTCACTGATGCTCAGCTTTAAAAAAGCTCAACTTTCCCAAGCGTGCATATGTCTGTGTGCATATGTGTATATTTTAGGGGACTTAAACCTCTAAATAAATAGATATGCATGGCATAATAGTGATTAGCACCATTGCCTCACATTAAAAAGGTACTGGATTTCTGAATATTACGCACATTTAAAAATTGTATTCTTGCTAAAGTTCTGCTAAAATCAGCAAAATAATAAAGCAATAAAATGGTTTTAAAAATATTTTTTAATGTCAAGTTTGGGAGAAGAACTCAGTTTCAGTTATATCTTAGGGCCTGCATGAGATATGAAACTTGCTGGAACATAATCACGAAGTGTGGCACAGTCTGCGTTATTTACTGTCCGTCTGGTTTTCAAGCGTGATGCAGCTCAGCATTGCAAACTGAAACTTGCCCAAATATCAAAAAGTCACATTCACTTTTTTGCACTTCATGTAAGGTTTGAATATGTGCAAATGTATCAAGTGTCTACTCTTTGTATCCAAAACCAAGGTAGCAGTAGGATAAAATATTACTTCACTGTGGAGTCAGGAACTCTATGTAGCCTATTTTAGCCTTTATACAAGGGTTTTGTGGAGCATGAAGTATGCACACTCGTGTATGCACATCAATGTAATGTGGACAACAGGTCTTATGTGGAATCCTGTGAGGAGGCAAAAGTGCCTTTTTTGGGCACATATCTCTCTTAACCAGAAAAGGTAATTAAAGTAGCACATGACAGTCAAACCTATTGCTGGGATTTGAACATAACTGTCTTTAACCGTGACTTAAGTGTAAATACAGTTTTTAGTAGTGATTTCATTTGATTGGGGAAAAAAGGTGAAAGATGAGTGAATTTCGGGTATACACTATACATCCTGTACATCTTCTAAGATGTATTGGGATGGATTGTCAGTGACATAGGCTGAGGTCAGGGGGTGTTTTGGGTCTTGTAGCATCATCAGGGTTAATCAGACCCCTGCTTGTGTCCCAGCAGCTGCCCACAGGCCGGCCCTCTAAATCTAATACTACCCTGTGGCTCTTTCTGCAGCTTTACTCACAAATTGAACAGCCCATTGTTTTGTCCACTCTTTTACTACCCAAGCATATTAATGAGTGTCCAGCAAAACCTCTACATCATTAGAAGCTGGCTTGTATTAGTTTCTTCAGCCTGTGCTCCTGTACCACTCCACCAGTTCCTGGTGCCTTGCATGTTTACTCTTGCTGGTTTCTTTATTATGGTCTTCTCATGGCATTGAGAGTTCCAGCTGTTTTGTGGCCTCAGAGGTGATGATCATGTCTGGTTTAAGTGATGCTTTAACCAGTGTGCTCCAGGAATTTGTGGGTCGAACCATTGAAATCAAATGCACAGTTTATTCCACACCAGCTTTTGAACTACCTTAGAAATGTGCACTGCTATTTGACACAGAACTTTACTAATTTGCTCCATTATTGTATGTTTTGATTTATTAAAATTCTAATGAAAAAAAAGGAATAATAGTGTTGCAATTTATGCTGAAAGTGGACCCAAACACAGGACTATAAAGGCAGACATAGTTAACGAAACATACCTGACCTTTTATAAGGTAGGTGCAAAGTTTAAAAAAAACAAAAACAAATCAAAGAGACTCTATAAATAAGCAAGGAGCACACAGTGGGAATAAACACTCTAACACTAGACAACGAAAAGAGAGGACTAGATATTGTTTAGGGAACAGGATAAAAGACACATGGGACACTAACGAAGTAAAACAGGAAATAACAAGAAAAGGAAGCTGAATACAGAAAGAAACAGGAGGACACTGAGGATAGAATAAAAACCCAGAATGTAAGGAAAACACAAGGAACCAAATCTAAATAACACCCTATAAATATGGACAATAACTCAATTAGATATACAATACTGTACAGTAATGAGGACTAAAAAGTAGAATGTAATGGAGAGAACCAGAAAACACCTAATTACAAAAAACAAGGATAGGAAACTCAAAGGAAGTCCAAACTGTGTGAAAAACAGGAACTATAAAAGTAGTGGAAAACCAAAGCAGACTGTAATAACGTTAGAGTGATGAATAAATAAAAGAATAAAGGAGGAAAAAACCTAAAGCATACATGCATAGATAGGAATGCATGGGTAGACAAATTCTCTAATCTCCTTTGGAAATATTGTTTCCCTACTTTATCTCTGTGCCTCCAAACAAAAAAGGGGAAAAAAAAAATCAAATTGCGAGTTAATGAGGTGCTGATGGTATTATTTCACAGCCGGGTGCCCGTGCGCGCTGACTGATGCTGCGTGCCGACCTGTTAATACAACAAATTAGGAGTTGAGCATTTGTTCTAACCCACAGCAGATCTCAAGAGGAGGTTCAATGTTTAGCTCAAGGACACTTAGATGATGCACACTGAGTTGAACTCACAAAGTATTGGAAATGTGGCACATGCAGTCTGCTAGTACAAAACCTCAGCTCATTTCATTTTAGTTGTTGCTGAATGTGGTCCTGAATAATTACACATGACCCGACTGATGTGATCTTGGATGTCCTCCAAGGTCGGAAATAATGTTTTTGAGTTTTTGAGTTTATACTTAGTGAATAAATCCAAAGAAACTCAGTCTGGAATCGTGTTTGATAAGCCATGAATACAGAAATACAGATAAGCTCCACAGAAACTTATAGCAGAAGACATGAAAAACATATTTGGTATGATCCCAGTAAGGCAACATGTTTTTGGTGTCTTCTTTTTTCATATGTGTGGAAAGCAGATAAGTCTTCTTGCCTTAGAATTTTCTGTGAGGAATATATACATCTTATCTTTTTGAACTACAAAGTTGAGCAGCAACAGGGAGGAGCTCCCCAGTCGGACTTGCTAGGAAATGTGTTGGGGTTTTGGTAAATATAGTGTTTGTACTTATGCCAAAAGAAATTCTGTTTTTTGAGCACTATGATGTGAGCATGCGTGTAGAAAATGATGTTGCTGCAAGATCACCTATTTAATATGTGACTAACCCCTTTTTAATTTTAATACTGTGTTACAATATGAATTATATACACAATACAACACATTTCTGATCAAACGGAAGAACACTTACAAAGACTTTTGTTTACCTACAATCAGGAGATCGTTGTGTTTTAATATTTTTAATTATCTTCTCTAACATTCTATACAGTTAAGCCCACAAGTTGTTGGACATAAACACAGCTTTCTTGTTTTTCCTCTGTAAACCACAGTTAATTTAAAGTCAAACATTTAGGATGTGTAGCAGTAAACAGGCAGGTTGTGGCAGTTAGCAATCAGTTTCAGTTCCAGGTGTTTTACAAAGATTTTGCATTAAATACTTTTATGTATGAAATGGCTGTAATTGGACAATTGATTAACAAGCTGTTTTGTGACCAGGTGAGGCCTGTTCCCATGTTATATTATGACAAATAAAGCAGATGTAGTATTTTGAGTTAGCAGTGGGCATAGGCAATTTTTAGCAAAGCCTTGGTGGCCACTGAACAAAACTAATGTGTATGATGACAGAATTCGTTTCATAGTTAAGAAAAATTGAATTGAGTTTAGTTTATTTATATATATTCAAATCACAACAGCAGATGTGTCAAGGCAGTGTATATTGTAAAAGTGAAGACTCGACAAAACCCCTTCACGACCTAAGCAAGTCAAGAAGACTCTTGAGGAGGTAGGTCTAGAGCAGGTATCTCGAACTCCAAGCCTTGAGGATCAGTGTCCTGCAAGTTGAGGATGTGTCCTTGACCCAACACAGCTGATTTAAATGGCTAAATGACCTCGTCAATATGTCTTGAAGTTCTCCAGAGGCCTGGTAATGAACTAATCATGTGATTCAGGTGTATTGACACAGGGTGATGTCTAAAACCTGCAGGACACTGGCCCTTGAGGCCTGGAGTTTGACACCCCTGCTCAAGACTGTCAGGAGAAGGTCATTGTCAGCATCTACAGCAGGGGTGCTCAATCCCAGTCCTCGAGAGCTACTGTCCCCGGAACAGGGATGCATCTAAAAGCTGCAGGACTAGCTCTCGAGGACTGGGATTCGGCACCCCTGATCTACAGTCAAGAGATGAAATACAGTGGGTCTACAAGCACTGATCGGGAACTTGGTTTGCAGGAAATCAGATTCAGTAGAAAACATCTAAAAGTCCAACAGTTCGAACAATCCAGAGATTCTTTGGACAAATGAAACCAAAATGAACTTGTAGGGTGGAAAAAAAGGAAATCGAAAGGAAATGTGAAGCATAGCGCATCATCTGTCAAACATGGCGTAGCCAATTTTATGGCATGGGCGTGAATGACTGCCAGGAGAACTGGGCCAAGAGTGTTTAATGATAACGTGTCATGGATGATTTATGAAGTGTACAAGGCTATGCTCTATGTTCATATTTAGACAAATGCACAAGCAATGTAAGAGTTTTCTCAAGACAAAAAAGTAGAATATTCTTTACTGTTCAAGTCAGTCACCTGATCTCACCCCAGTAGAGCATGCCCTTCATTTATTACATACAAAATTATATGTCAAAGGGCTAGTGCTTGATCTGTAAAATGCCTTCTGGCAATTTGTTAGTGCATTTAGGCTTTACATTTCACATTTTGTATTGATCCTCTTTTAATGATATAAAACAGGAAACTTTGGTTTTATCCATTTCCTTTGATTGAAAAACAATCACATTTTTCTTGCTTATGTGCATTATATTTAATTGAATATTCCAACCTCGTCGCCTTCTGCAAAACAGATGATGAAACGCGTTATGGAAGTAGATTAGGTGAGCTGCGGAAAACCACATGTTAGGGTGGTTAATGGTGCAGTGTGTTTAATTCTGCAAACACACAGGCACACAAACACACACACACACACATATTCGAGAAAGGTGAACTTCTTAAAAATTAAGGCCAGAACAGACCAAGCAGACTGTTTCTGTTGGAAAATGTCACCAATCCATCAATCTGATAGGTAAAGGCCAGTCTTCTCATTATACAGTGCGTCTGTGTGTGTGTGTGTGTGTTGTGCGTTCCTCTGCTCTTTTAGAAGAAAAGCCTGCTGACCCAGCGAAGGCACTGCAATCAAACACACACATACACACACTTTGCAACCTATTTTAATGAGCATAGTGGTGGTCATCTATAATTCATTTTCAACATGTCTGGCCTGATCACTTGGTTAGTGTGTGTGTGTGTGTGTGAGACAGCTGAAGACAGGGTCCTACTGTAATCACCTTAAAACAAATACGCTAAATACACATACTGATCAATAGTATGTATGCATACCAGTACACCGCAAAAAATAGTAAAATTGAAATACTAGAAAATGACTTGTTTTGTGTGTATCATAGTCGTCTTAAGCACTTAAGCTGAAGGCAGCTGGATTTCTTTTTAGGTTCATGAAGACATATTCTCTCTCATCCAAAAGCCTTCTTTAGTTCTGAAAACTGACAGGGAGGCATGGATGTTAAATGTGTATTGGGTGTGGTCCTGATAGCCACAGAACCAGCATGCCTCATGTAATTTGCTGCCACAACATGTGACTCAAGATGTGGGTCATTGGGACATCAATCATCTAGAAAGGAATCTGCAGATTGATGCATGTTGACGATAGCTGGTATAATTTTTCATATTTAAATTTCTGATAATAAACTTTCATGCATTCTGTATTCATTACATGTGAAGGGAAATATTTCAAGCCTTTTGTGTGTTTTACCAGTGTAGTCAAAAAATGTCAGTTTTTTTGTCTTTGTAATAATATTTCGTAGCATAGCTTTTTCTAGGTACTACACGCCCTTCTATGGGGACACATGGAAAACTAGAACCAGGGAACAGCAGCAAGACCCAAGCACAGGGCAGACATACAGTGATAACTGATAAGACATTAATAAAGTCAGGTACAGCATAAAGGGAGGGGCAAGGATGGAGCTGGGTTGCAAAGTGGCTTGGACTTGAGGATTAACAATTAAAGGTTTAGTTGGACATGAGCCGTGCTATCAGCTGATGCAGTAGTCTCGCTATAATGGTGGACTATCTGCGTAAATGGTGGAGACCCCAGTCGTAACATTAGTGCTCCTCTAATCCCTTGCCAGACAACCTTTGATTTTTGGCTCAACCTAACTCAACAAATTGCCTGAAAATCAATTTGTTATATTTTGGGAACTGACAGCGAGCTGAGCTGAACAAAAGAGTGGAGGACTTGTTGCTCATTTAATATTTACTCAAAGTTTAAAACTGTTTATGTTTACCTGTCTCATTTTAAAATTCACACATTTTTTGTTAAATCAAAGAGTTCCTCGCCAGCAGCATTATGTCATGCTTCTCTCTTTCTGTAGGTGCACCACTCTTCACTACGACTCAGAGCTTCCTTCAACCTCCATCATCATCACCTTTCACAATGAGGCCCGATCCACTCTGCTGCGTACCATCAAGAGGTAAACACACATCTGACACTTCTATATGCTAGCGCTCAGTCGTGAAACCTCACTTGTTCTGTGTAACTCACACCAAATCCCAATTCTAGGAGAATTTTGGTTATTGGTATTTAAATATTAAAGTCACGCGTAGGGTTAGGGGTTACAGGGCTAAAGTTAAGGTGAAGGTTGGGGTTAGGGTTGAACCTGAACCAAGATTAGTTTTATCGATCCAGAAACAACACCAACACAATGATATCAGGTCGTGCAAGTGAGGGCATCTGTAGAGAGGATGGTCCATATTACTCATCTGTGGAGGCATGGAGAGAAAGGGGAATGGACTTTTTGACCAGACTGTTTACCAAAGGAAGAAAAGGCATCAACATATTAAATCGTATCTGCCTTCATCATCAGCCTGTATTTTTCGAAATGTATTTATTGTTAGCTGGTAAGCAGAGCAACATTCAGCAGACAAAGACAGAGTTACACTCTCTTGACCCTCAATCCAATCCATCATCAAACCATCGGTCTGTCTGCAGGTTACCACACCCACAATCAGCACAAATGCATACACAAAGACTCGCAGACACACACGCCAAGTTTTGGCCTCAGTTCAGCTCATTATACCAGTCAGTCAGCAGGGACCGGCTACGACTCCTCACTATCACAGAGGACATTTTGTGATTTGTGTGTGTGTGTTTGCTGTGTGTGTGTGTGTCCCCTTCAGCCCTTCTCAGAGCTCTGCAGTTTTCAACCAATTAAAAGACAATCTGTCTCCCTGGGCCTCTCTGCTCCCTTTGGCTCTGTCTCTCTCCCTGTATGTGTTAGAGTGTGTGTGTGTGTGTTTGTGTTTGCCGGTGGTGTCTTGGAGTTAGAAGTAGTTTAGCTGCCTTTTATTTTTACTTTGTGAATTTGGAACGTTTGTGCTCACCAGGGTGCATTAGATCCTCTGAAGCTTCCACGCTGCTTCAAACTGGTTTGCTTGGCATTAAAACATTTGAGATAAATATACAGTATAGTCCATCTGAAAGACAATAAGCTGTGTATTATTTGTATTCAGGCATTTTTAAGTATTTTATGCCCTTAAATACTAGTTAATGTAACCATAATTTAAGTTCCTTGCAACAAAAAGAGGAATTTTGTTTTTTAATGAAAGACTGTATCTCTCCCTAGAAAATTATATTTTGAATTGATGTCATGTATTTCCATTCTTCTGTTGTCCAATGTTGGTGAATCCAGTGTTTTGTACCCTCAGTTTCCTGTTTTTAGCTGATAGGAGTGGCACCTGGTGTGGGCTCCGCCTGCTAAGGTTCAATTTGATGTACATCCAGAGATGCTCATCAGTTTGACATTCAAAAAAAGCTTTATAAAATTGTCATTGGGGACAGTCTCTGCTTGTTTCGGCACTGGTGGAAAGGGGAAGAGCCCCGTGCGGGTTTGGTGGGATTGATGATGAAAAATTGCCAGCTTTTAAAGTTATATAGTTTTTGTGAAACTTAGCTGTGCCAAACCGAAGGATCGGTGTCTTGACAGAAATCAACCACTTGACAGAAGAGCTTGGTCTGGTGTCTTTACAGGGAGACTGACGCACTTGGCTGAAGCTCAGACGCGTTAAGGGTGCTACAACAGATCACTTGACATTTGCAGTTTTTCTGAGAGCCAGTGTAGCCGACAACAGCGAAAACAGCCAAGAAACAGAAACTGGTGATGTTATGAGTAATGAGACTGTAAGTGTGGAGGAACTTCTCTACTGGAGGCTACACACTGAACTTTTTTAAATTACAAACAAACATATTAGATGTTTGCAAAGTATTTTTTTTTTTTTCTAAGACAGAGTGACCCTGACCTTAGTAGGTTGCTTAAGGGTCCTTAATGGACTGTGGTGTGGCTTTGCAGGTTGTGGCCCATTAACAGCAGATGGTGTGCAAATTACATTTTCCCTCACTCAAAACAAACCAAACAAACAACAATTTTTAGACTGATGGCTTTATAGCCAGGCAGTGCTTTTAGTTTACATTTGTGCCCTATGAAATTTTACTGCGAGCACTCCCAAAAGGTCATTCAGTCAAATTCTCATATTGTTTTCGTTCCTATCACCTGCGTAAGTGTTTGAGAGGGTGACAAAATCCACACGGAAAGATGGATGAGGCGGTGGCAGCTCAAAACGAACAAAAACTAAGTCCTGAGTATTGTATAAAACCATTTTTACATTTACCAAACTACCAAAACTACTTTGCTAGTTTATTATTATCGGTTTAAATGTACCAGTTTACAGTGTTAAAGACATCTTAGAAAACTGTGACCTGCTTAACGACATGAAAAGATTCCAGAGTACATTTTAAATGCCCTAATCTGGCTCTGCCTAGCTGCATAAACAGGTTCTGCTTGCCAAACACCTTGCCAGACATTTCCACGAGTACATGAATACCAAATGTTTATAAAACTGTCCCAAGAAAAGCAGAAGGGGAGGACGTGCCACTACACCGAGGCAGAGTTAGAATACTCTTTGTGTTAAAAATAATGCTTGAGATAGCAGTGTGCGTGTCTCTTCACTGGATCATGAAGTTTACAAAGATCTTCAGTTTAGACTTTTTCTTTTAAGAGGCTTTGAAAGGCGTTCAGTCATCGACGGCAGACAACTGAAGTCTAATTTCGTACGCCACAATTTAAGAAAAGAAAAAGGGGGGGAAAAAATGAATAGCCTGATAATGGAGAGATAAGTTTGCTTTTTACTATCTGCAATCATGTTTTGCTTCAAGGACTCTGAAAACACTGAAGATGTATTGAATGCCTACAATTACATTACAAAGGGTGGTAATTTTGGACCTTTGTGTGCTTTAGGCCTCGGCAGTATGCACGCTGAACTTTAATAAGTTTGATTTGAGACAATGATGGGTACTTTGAAAGCTTTTCATCTGGTGATCAAAGAGTTGCTTTCTGAGGGAGAGCCAGGCCTTGTCGATATTTAATCAAGGTCTGATCCTGAAAATTGATCTCATCTTCTGTCTCCGCTGGGCAAGAGATAAGCAGGCCGCATGAGGAGAGAGAGAGAGACAGGCAGTGACATAGAAATAAAAATGAGGAGCTTTCGGGATATTTGGTTTTTAATAGATTGAGTTTGTTTTGGCTCATGTCTGTGTGTTCATGTAAAACAGGCTCCTGAACTGCAAAGGTTCCATTATGTACAAAGGAGCATTACAAGGAAATGGGAAAATCCCAGAAAGGCATTCCAAATATTATTTGTATGGCATCATTCCTGCTGGTATGTTATAGTATGTTATGGTAAGGTTGGGTGTTATGTTAATTCCAAATTTAATGACAGAAAAAATCAAAAAGGATCGATTGTGGCAGCATGTCGCAGACGAAGAAATCTATTTGAAACAATCTAGCTTAACGCATTTTACCGTTCATCGTGTTTATTTTATTTCACATCTTCGGCCAAATCGCTGCACGCTGAATGTTAATTGAGTGGAAAAAAGGGTTAATTAAATGTTCGAGTGTCATATTTGTTTTGATATCCAGCCCGCACTTATCGTGCGTTTTTGTTTACATGCGTTCAATTAACCGCTGATTGTGGTTCTGTTTTTCTCTCTATGTGAGGGCACTCTAAACACAATGACACACAAGCTGCATTAATCTACACGTGCCGAGCAGCACGCACACACACCGTGTGTTATCAACATATCTGTTTCACATGCCGAGAAGGGACTCGTTCCTGTAGCTTTGGGGCATTTTCCATTTTCTGTTGATCATATAATCATATATTTATCATATATATTTTCAAGCTCGAGCTGTCACTCTGAGTATTCTGGATATGGGGGCATTTTTTAAGGGTTTTGTTGTTTTGGAAACATTGCAGGCAGAGTTGCACATTCATCACCGTTTTAAACCACCGTTCTTATAGTCCAACAAAAAATTTTGTTTTTCTTTTTAAGTATTTTAGAATAAAAATGTAAAACGCTAACAAAATTATCATTAGGACAAATTTGGTGGATCCTTCTTTATTTACCTGATCAGTCTGTCTTCAAGACCAGTCTTATGAAGGTTACTAAATGGTATTTACCTATAAGTCACACAGTGGTTTGAAGTATCATCTGCACATTTGCTTGCTTTTATAATATTCAAAAGTAAATGATGCTTTGAACCAAAACTAGCAGTTCAACAGACTTTTATTTTGTGCAGTTTAAATGTAGAATTTTTCTTTAGTAAGCTCAAATTTTTAAGTTTGTGTGTGACATGAACCTCGGGGAGATGTCTAATTACCCAATTGGTCCATCAGTCAGTCTGTAATCCAGCCAAGCAACCATCCTGCTCTGCTCAGCAGCCAGCACTCACTGCAAGCGTAGAAATGCCACTTCTAGATCAGCACCAGCTCAGCACTTTCTGATTCAGTGGTCCTAAAAAATGCACAGTAGAGAGTCCAGATCACTTCCTTTAGAACTGATCGCCCGGGATTTATTAGGAGGAGGACGAGGCAGATTTATACTCTCTGCTTCCTTCTGCAACTTTGCTGTTTTACGAAATCCTTCCTCCCACTCTGTTGGCCCCTTGTCATATACTTGTACCTGAATCATTATCCCTTTCATTTTGGGCTAAAGCATTTTTATAGATAAGGAAACCCAAGTGTTTTCACTATATAGAAATACCCAATACATAAACATTATTATAGATACGAAGCAGTCTGTATTTAAAATGCTTTTGATTTGCTTGTTTGATTTGCAAATATATATTGTTATTTGTAATTATGATTTCAACCCATGCAGTCAAGTTAAAAAGAACGTTTTCACTGGACTCCATGCGGTCCTGTAACCAACTAAGTATACTAAGGACCCTTCTGGCACCAGTAACATTGGGTCATCAATTCTACATGACTTTGACAGTGTTTGTTGTTCCACAATTTGGTCTTAAAATTTCAATCAGGTCTGGACTTTAACTGGCCTATATAATAACACCAAATTCCTTACTACTACTATGTCGTTTTGCATGATCCAGTTAGAACTAAGCTTTAGCTTTTAGATGGAATACTCTGGTCTTCATGGTCTGTTCACTGACTGCAAGCTGTTCAGGTTCTCTGGCTGCAAAACAAACCCAAAGACGTCACCCACCACCGCCATGCCTGACAGCTGGAATGGGGGGTTTATGTTGATGTCATGTGTTTACTTTTTGCTAAATTCAGCACTAATTTTTATGAACTGAATATTTTTTGTGTGTGGTTTTGTTTGGTTTTTCTCAGTTGCTCTCAGCTTTGCACTGCTTCTCTGACCTTTGGGGAAATTTGCTGGACATCCACTCCTGTCAAGATTGAAGAGTTGTGCTACCTCAATCCTCAACGCTACAGTAAAGCTGCCAAAACATTTGCTTTTATAGAAGGGGTCACGCTTGCTGATGATCAGTTAAACAGTCGCATTTGATTAGCTGCACATTCACATGGAAATAGTCAGGTTGTACTTACTGTATGAAGCCCAGTGAAAACTTTTTCACGTGACTGTATTTCTAATAATGTTTCCATGTTGTTTTATCTTTGTGCATAGTTCCCTAAAGTATTTTAGGCAGGCTTAAGCATAGCATTGCTTTAAGCATACCATAAAAAAATCCCTCGAGGGATCACTATAAGCCTTCCCACAGCTGCAAGCCACTTTGGAAGCCATACAG
Organism: Hemichromis elongatus; assembly: GCA_015108515.1. NCBI lineage: Eukaryota > Metazoa > Chordata > Actinopteri > Cichliformes > Cichlidae > Hemichromis > Hemichromis elongatus. The sequence continues at coordinate 59,064 of VUQR01000866.1, forward strand.
CTACTCATTTTTATGCTGTTTCTGACCTAATCAATTGCATATCTACCTGTTTTATTCTGAGCAGACACATAGTACCACATAGAAGTTCCCGCAGATGGAAAAATCTGTCTTTGACTGCAAGAATTTAACATTGCTGAATAAAGAGCATTTCCAAGATAAATGTATTTAGTTTCCGTATCAGCTCAGAATAATTTTGGGGAGACTCATCATGTAAATGATACTGTAACATTACAGATCATTAGTAACGAGATGCTATTCCATCTAGATACCATTCATTGCTTCTGTGAGGCATTAGATTAACACTGATGAGCTTATACATACAGCATCCTCTAAATAAACAGTCATAATGAGATTGTAATTAGTGAATATAGAAATAGATTTCTGCAAATTAGCGGGGACAAGACTTTATTTAATGTGGACAAACTAGCACTTTGATTTCAGACTAAGGCTGATAGATTCAGACGTATAGTGGTAGATCAGCACTGATGAGACAGTATTTACTGGGTGCAGATATATAGCATAATGCATCACTGGTGCCTAGACAGAACAGAACGTATTGAGTGGCTGAATCAGGAATTCCTTCCATATTAGAGATTTTCTACAGATAGATTTAAGATGCAGTGAAAAGGGCAAAGTGTACTGTCTACTAAAAAAGATGCATCAGCATTTAATACCACACATTTTAATAATGCGTGGATCTACAAAATATTTTAAGGAGATATTTAAGAGATATTTGACATCCGTAGGAAAGATTTTTCATTGCTGTCACAGACCTTGATAGAGAAATAGGCTGGAGGAAGATGGCAGGATGTGGATGAATGGAAAGATCGGTAGATTCAGAGGTGGAGAAAAAAAAAGAGTGATGAATTACTCCAGCAAGGTAGAGGACAGAAGAACCGGCTGTCAGCTAAGCAATCAGGCAGAGAGAGTTGGGAAAGAGGAGGGAGGTAACCAAGCTGAAGTATGAGAGAGAGGGAGGAAAGGGGAAAGCTCTACAGAAGAAAACAGGCGGATTTTGATGCAGACAAAGTCTAAAAGTCTGTAAGTAGTTCAAATCAAATTAACTTCTTAACTGTAGGAAAAATAATAGGTATTGGGAAACATTCTTCAGCTAATTTACAGTTCAAATATAACACAGAGCCCGTTCACGTGAAGGAGAGAGTGGCAGTGTGTTTTTACCGTAACCACTCGAGCAGAGGAAATCGAGTTCCCAGCAGTTGAAAGCATCACTTCTCAGGTGTGTATAAAACCCTGGGCAGCAGAGAGGCGACACAGTCTAAAACCTGATGGAGGTTTTTTGTATTTACTTCACGTGTTCAGAAACACATCTCCTGGAGTTTTGAGTGCACAAACAAAGATGGTTTAATGGTTTAACAACTGAAGCTAGACGAGGCTTTGGAGAAATTTACAAAGTCAGCGGTCAAGGTGACGTGTGGACTGAGCGGTTGCATGAATGAGTGCGTACAACACAGACTGGAATCTACAGATTTAGTGAGGCTCAAGCTTTACTTCCAATTTGGAATCGTTTTTGTTGGTGTTGTTGTTACCAAATTATGATTATTTTCTCACTAAGACATTTCTATGTGGGAAGACAGTTTTGAACACGAACAAAAGTTCTGATTCTGCTGCATGTTTGTTAATAGTAGAGAATGCTTTGACCTTACAGAGACGGTGAGTGGGTCTAGGAAAGTACAGATGGGACCAAAATGATTATTCCCTTATCAGGTGTCAAATTTCCATCCAGATTTTCCCAAGTGCACAGCAAAGGATGCACAAATCACTGCTGGGCAATAATGTGCTTTAACTTTGTAATGCTCAACACTTGTAAAATTAGGATAAGACAGAGGATTATCTGCCACTTACACATAGTAAAAAAAAACAAAAAAAAAACTTAAGCGAGAGGTTGAGCTGTTGCTTGAAAGCTTTATAGCAGAAACAAAAGAAATCAAAGAAAAAAAATTACTAATGCTCAGTGCATCTGGAACCGGGAATCTTGTCAAGGTGGAAGGAATCGTGGAGATTTTAAAAGACAAACTGAGTCTGCATCGGAACTTTTTATTCCAACATGACAACTATTCAAAGCATGCATCACTCCTAATGTAAAAATTACCCTCAAACGAGTAAATAGAAAAAAAAACTGAGCCAAAACTGTGTGAAAAGTAATATATTGTAAGCAATGAAACTAGGATGTTTGGAAAAACTGTGGCAAAAACTCCTTGCACAGTGAAGTCATTAGTAAACAGGATGTGCAGTCTGTTTACCCTGATAATCAATCTTCTGTAATGTGCTGATGAAATGGCAGCAGAATGACTTTTTTTTTTTCCTTATGCGTTGTTTATTAAATATCTCTTCTTGCTTAACAGTTGTTTTCATTTTGTTCTGTCACAGATGCACATTTCGGAGGAAGCTTTTATCGCTTTTGTTCAAAGGGCCTCGCTCTACTCTGAGGGCATGCACGCTCTCAGCCGGTGTACATGGCTCCTGTGGGAATTGAACCCCTCACCCTGGCAGTCATACAGTAGCACCAATTTAAGATCAGCGAGTGGGGTTAAATTCCCACCGGGCCCCACACCTGCCACTCTTTAAAAACGCGTGCTCTTAAGGCACTTTGGATGAAAGCACCCTCCAAATAGCGGCCGTAGGTAATGAAAATTTTTCAAAAAATTTTCAGCTAAAATTGATATATAGAGTGTTGGAAATGAGCGGCGCAGATATAGAGCTGCTATTCTGTGGCAGCCGACTGCGGTATTGTCAGCGGTGATAATATTTTCTGTGAGCTGAAGATAGCTTCTCCCTCAGCACGCCTGAGGGGAGGTTAAGCCTCATAGCTAGTGGCCTGTGAACCAGAGAATGGGAACTCCTGTGTGTGTGTGTGTGTGTGTGTTTGCCTAGATGGAAGTTAGTGAGAGGAATGGGAGGTTGTGAAAGCGAGAAGAAAAGTTGTAGCGAGAGAAGGAAAAGAGACTTTTTTTCATTCATATCCGTTCATAGATGGATGCATAGATGGATACAGGGTGATTTAATGGGAACTAATGCGATTAATGGACTATTTTCTTTCTACTTGATCACCTCATCTCACCATCTTTATTTTTCCCTCCATCTTGATTCCACCCGTCTCTCCCTCTTTCATTTATTTTCCTGCCCCACACCTTTCCTCCTACTTCTCCTCCCCCTCCTCTCCATCTCATCCATCAGTCCATTCATCCATCTCTCCTGATCGGCCCTCAGCCCACAGAGAGAGAGCAAGAGAGAGTTAGCATCAGGGTTATTTGTCTCCCTTACTATGCTGCCATATCTCTCCCTGACCCCCCCCCTCTCTCTCTCTTTCCCCCCTCCCTCATTATCTTTTATCTCGCTCCACCTCTCCTACCCTTTACCTCCAAGCATCCATAACTCCTCCTGATGGGGTCCAGTGCCCCAGAGACTCGGGTTCTCTCCACACCTCCTCCTCCCTCTACATTACCAACCTTTCCTCCATCCATCCCTCACTAGTCTCTTGCTGATTTTCACCTCTGCCATTCTTTCCCACACACAGTACCTCCCTGTTTTTAGTCTCAATCAAGTAACAACCCTCCTTCTCATTTCCTCCTCAGCACCTTTTTCCTCCTTCTTCCCCCTTTCTTTCCTCTCTTTCCTTTTCTACATGTCACTTCTGTTTGATCTCCTTTTTTTCCCACCTTGATGCTCGCTCTTTAGCTCTTCCTTCCATTTTCATATTTAAACTTTCTCACCCTTTTCCCCACTTACTCCCCCTCCCCTGCTCTCTCTTCATCCTCGTATCTTTCTGCCTCCTACCTGTATCTCTTTCACATATTCATCCTGGGGAACAGGATAAATATGAGGAAGCAACAGATCTCTTTCCTTTCTCATTCCATTTCACCTTTTTCTGTCTCATTTGGTTCCTTTCTTCTCACATTTCCTTCTTTTCACCCTTTCATTTACACTCTTTAATCTCTCCCTGTTACTTTTTTCTTTTATCTTTCCCTTATTCCTTAACCCCATTCCCTCAACCATGATCCTCAGCCATCGATTTTCTACTTGTTCATCTTTCATGTACTTTCTTGTACCTTTTTACCTTCACTCCTTGTCCACCCCTTTCCTTCCTTCTGTTCCTCTCTTCTTTCTCCTCTTCCTCCCCTGTTATTTTCTCCCTCTTTTCATTTCCTTCACTTTTCTATCCATTCCGTCCCTCCTTTTATCCCTTTCATCCTCCTCTCCTTTTGTCCTTTTCTCTTACACTTCTCCAGAGGACATGATAAACGCCGAGGTTATTGAACAGTAGAAATAATGAAATAAAATGGAGCAGAAACCCACCCAGAAAAAAAACACATTTTCTCATTTTCTTCCAGTAAAAGTTATGAATTTTTTATGTTTCAATCTTCCCCTTTAATGAAATAGTTTTTTAGAGGCGACACGTCATACATTTTCATAACAGGAATTTGGGCTGACATTTTCAATATCTTGTTTTGTATGGCATGTGCTGCGTACATAATGGATTCACGAGCACCTGTGTGTGTGTGTTTGCATCAGTGCAGGTTGGCATTTACTTGTCAGCTTTTGGTCCATGCATTTATGCATTTGTTTTGAATGCTTATTTATGTTTGTGCAAACTGAGTAACATTTGAAATCAATTTTTTTTATTTTTGTTTGCTCTCCAGTGTTTTAAACAGGACCCCGGTTCATCTCATCTACGAGATCATTCTGGTGGATGACTTCAGTGATGACGGTGAGCTGCAGCTGGACACACACGTACATATGCACACTGCAAATACACACACATGCCTGGTTTCTTCCAGGTCAGAGATAACAAAGATGAGACCTACAAAACAGGTCAGAGGGAGGAATGTGTCCACAGCAGCTGGGTCCACAGCTTCAGGATTAAAATGGATTTTAAAAGAAAGAAGAAACTTCATTCTGGGTCAAATAGGAGACCCGTTCACAGCGCGAACACGATCTCGTCCACAGATGTGCCCGGTCCATCTGCAGAGGTTCAAAAAGTCCTAGTGAACTATATCAAACAGACCAGAAAAAAGTTTATTTACACTGACTGATTTAGATTCATCAGACTCTGAGGATATTTATCAGCAACAACAGCTTGCCATTGTTTTCTCTTTGTAACTAAAACAAGAATTCACAGATAACATTGTTTTTATGTCTGTCTGTGGACAGATGTTATAAGGATTAGGCTTTAGTGGTTGCTGGCTGCCGTCGTCATCGTTGCTTTGGTCTCTAGTAGATTCCCCAGAGTTTGTGTGAAAAACAATAGTCTGCCTTCAAACCACCAAGCAGTTGTGACATTCAAAAAAAACAAACAAATTTGATTCTCAACAGAAACTGAGAGTGTTCACCTTCAAAGTAAAAGATGTGCCTCACCACTGATACAAACCCATTTATAAAGGTGCAACTTTTACTTTGAAGGCAAAGATCTCTTATTCTGCTTTGCATCGTGCTCTTTACAGCTTCAGCTTCACTACCGTTTGGCAAGTAGTTGGAGAGTGTTTGCAGGTAATTTGGCATATTTGAGACAAACTACCAGCGTTTAGTGAAAAGCAATAGCAACAGCAGGCAACTTCTAGCAACCCCTCACAACCCTTATTCACAATAGATCATAGAAAAATCTCTAAATCGTATCATATTTATCAAACATCAAATGTTTAAACTGTGCCATTTCAAAAAAAAGATAAGTAAGACTATTTTGAATTTGACGAAAGCAACACATCTCAAAAAAAGTTATGACAAGGCCATGTTTACCATTCGTGGGTCGTGGATGGAGCAATCCAACTGTAGAGTCAACAAGTCCAATGAAAACTCAAAATCAACAATGATTTGATCCAGGACGGTACAGTATGTGTGTATTGGGCACCTTATACATATTTTACTCTGTTTACACCGTTAAAATTAAAAGTTGGCTCTTTCTCCCTTAAATTGGGAGTAATTGGATAGTTGGAGCTTCCATCTCCCGCTTCTCCATTAGCAATGTTGAAATGCCACAGGGCCAGATATTGCCCCTCTGTGCATGTGTCTATGTGTGATATTGAAAACTAATTTTTATTTTTAATTAATAAACATGAACCTTCCGCTGCCCTAAATACACACTAGAGCGCTAAATAGAAATCAATCAACAAAAATCTAGTGTCATAAGATGTTTTTTATGTGTTTGATTAGCCAGAAATTATAGTATTGAGCTTTTTAAGTAACTATAACTGTTTGGTTTTTTTTTAAACTATTTAGACAAGAACTGCAGAATGACTGGAAAAATCAATTTATTAAGTGCTTTTAAAGCACACTAAGAATCCTTGAGGCCAAGTGCATAACATGCAACATTGTTCGTCATTTTAATTGAATTTTATTTGAATTTGTATTTAATTTTTCATTTATTTTTGCATGTGTGATGCTGCCGCCTGTGTTTATTTGAGTAATTTTTGTAATTGTGAGACCCGTTCTGCTGCCTATCTTGGCCAGGTCTCCCTTGAAAAAGAGATTTTTAATCTTAATGGGATCTTCCTGGTTAAATAAAGGTTAAAAAAACAATAAAAATAAAAAAAGTCTGGACAAATAATTTTACTGCTTCCATGTTAAACCATTCTGTCTAAGCCGTGTCTGTAAATTTAATTTATAAAGTAATTTAAGGTGACATTTTTTACAGTGTGGACAAAATGCATAATGTTTATTAAGTGGCATCCTATAAATTAAAAATATGGCCACTCATACAGAAACAAGTGAGTCTATGGAAAGTTTACTAAGATTTGAATGCTTTGTATTAATTATAAAACTATATATATATGTATGTATATATATATATATATATATATATATATATATATATATATATATATATATATATTATTTTGTGATATACCTACTGCACAAAGTGACATTGGGGTGATGTCTTTTAGAAGTTCCTGTTACAACCCTCTACACAATAAAACAAGATTCCAGCCTCACTAAATAAAAACAAACCATATATTTTGCAAATGCTCTTTTAAACTGATTAAACACATTGTACTCCTTTTTAAAAGGAATTCTATCGTTCTTCTAAATACTATTATTATTTCACATTTTAACATGGATTTCAACATTTTTAATATTTCAACACAATTTAATAAATGACTGTTTACAAACAAATAATTTAATTATTAAAATAAATAAATCAGTTAATGAAAAACAGGAAAATATAAAATAACAAACATACCGCACATGCAGGTAATATATCATGAGGCTAACACATACTAAATTGTTTGTTTGTGGGTTTTTTTGTTGTATAAATAATCCGTATTCATATGTATCATGTTGATAACAACAATATTGATATTTGTAAATAAAAAAAAGTCTTACATTTATCAATCATGTAAATTCCCTGTACCTGTCATAGATGTCCACATGACCTGGTGCGAAGTTCAAATGTTGAACGTCATATTAACGTCCAGGTTGGGTCGTGGTTGAACGTCCGAATTATGGACCAAGTTCGGACGTTGTATAGATCTCCGGAATTGGTCATGGACCAACAGACCCAATATAGACATATGCACCTCTATCCGATGTCCAATATTTAGTGGGTATAATATATGTAAATGGTCCCTGGTCCTATAAATTAGTTTGATTCGCATAATTAAAGGTAGTACAAAAAAGTGAAATGATCAGAGTATTTATGTAGAGGCCTATTTTTGCTACTGTTCCCCTAAAGATTAAAAATTAAAGTGCTCATTAAGCAAAAGCCTTCTTCAAAGTAATATATCAATCACTGGATCATTATTGGTGTCAAATAAATGTGCAGCCACATTTTAATGCTGTAGTTGGTCATAGTGGAGTTAATTATAACTACTAGGGGTAGTAAAATGGCTTAATATGAATGAGATATTTCAAGATCATGTGATTTGTTTTTAATTTACTATAGTTTAATAGAAGCATTGTGGAATAAAAATTACACTATGTCCCAGAGCAGAAGGAAATGGAAGCCAAATATAAATAGCTTCAAAATGTTTCTGCAGACCTAGTGAGAGAGTACGTCGTTTGTAGTTTTCCATTTTCTATCCACTCCTGCTAGAAAATACATTCTGGCCAGCAGACATTGATATGATCAGAAAAAGTGTCTGCACTTTGGTTTTTATGGTCACGGAGTAAAGCGGTGATAAGAAAAGCACAAATAAACATGCAACCAAAAACGACATGGTCTACATTGGAAACAGCAGCTTCAGGAGAAGCTAAAGCTGCCTGATAAGATTTAATTTGTTCCTGCAGCTTTCTCTAGTTTCACTGACACACAGTTTATTCTTAAAGGCTGCCCAACTGCTTCAAGTGTAGTTATTTTCCTCACTATAATTTTAAGTCACAATTAAAGGATTTTTTAAAGAAAATGATAGAGGCACCAACAAAAAAACTCGTGTTTAGGTGTTTTTGTCCCTCTTCAGACTTAATGAGCACAGAGCAGACAAAATAACCACAGTCAGTGCTTCAGCGTCTCTCTTAATCGGGACTCAAAGAGTTGGCAGTTCGTCTTGTAATCAGAAGGTTGCCGGTTCGAGCCCCAGCTCCGACAGTCTCGGTCGTTGTGTCCTTGGGCAAGACACTTCACCCATCGCCTACTGGTGGTGGTCAGAGGGACCGGTGGCGCCAGTGTCAGGCAGCCTCGCCTCTGTCAGTGCGCCCCAGGGCAGCTGTGGCTACAATGTAGCTTGCCATCACCAGTGTGTGAATGGGTGGATGCCTGTAAATGTAAAGCGCTTTGGGGTCCTTAGGGACTAGTAAAGCGCTATATAAATACAGACCATTTACCATTTAAAAATGAATGAGATCAAAATCAGCGCAGGGAGATTTTTCACTTAACGATATGTGGCAGCTGAGTGTTTTGAGGATCAACTCGTCACGTTGCAATTCCAGCCTGTTTTCCCAAAAGCATTTTAAAGATAGGATCATAGTAAAATTCTGTGAACTTTCTGAAATCCAAGAGCCATTTCCCCGAAGCATCGTAATTTCGGATGTTCTTAGAAATTATATTACATTAACGAGACTCTAACCATTTACTGGAGGCTAAGAGTCTCTTTAAAAAGCCCTGTGAGCATTTTATTTAAATTTAGGGTGTATGCATCATAATACATGTTGTGCATCTTTATTGCAAGTTTGCTATCCCTTATCCATGCCTTAATCTTAATGCATGCCTCAATTAGCAGCATGTAATATAATGCTATAATGCCTTGAGCAGCAGCTAGATTAATTGAGGATTTCTTGTATTCTTCTTCTATTTTATTCAATCCATTATCATTAATCAGAGCAATCAAAAAGCTAAAACAATTTTCATGTTGTCTCTACATTAAATGACATTTTCATAATGAACAAGGGCAGATGCAAAATATTTCACCGTTTTTATAACATTTAAGAAAGAAGTATACAGAACATTTATATTCAGACACTCAGCATGGCATGTATGCATTCGTTTGAGACGTTAGGAAACAATTTACAATGTAAATAAAAGATGGCTTAAGCTATCATTCATTGTATGTTTTGAGACTGGTAATGACAAGTGACACTGAGGACACTGTATGCTCACTTTAAGATGCTTTTTGATCATTTGGGCTAATTTATTTAATAAACTAATTACATTTTAAGGCACAGGAACTTGTTTTTTTTTTAATATACAGTCTACAGTGCACACATGCTCTCAAATTCACCCGCTGAAAGTGCTAAGTAATCTTATATAATCATCAAAATAGCATCAGGCTGTCTTGCTTCATTTCTCAATCTCTCCAGCTAAAACTGTGTTTTCTGATTCATCACACTGCACCATGGGACTTTAGCCTGTTTGATTGGTCAATTGCAAGTCAAACAGCAAATAGAATCAAAAAGGATGTTTTAATCATTAAAATGAAAACATGAACCTCAAACCTGCAAAACCTTTGGAGAACAGGCTTTGTGTCTCAGTAATAACTCATGATTTTTCAGTGTTTTTTCAACATCCAATTGTTAAAACATTTTCCTAACTCACCAATCTGAGAGCGACGAAAGTAAAAATGCGAGTGATGAAGGTTAAATAACAGCAGATTTAGATTATAAAGACATGATTGGGGTTGGTGAGGCAACAGTGAATAGATGCAATCAGCAGTGGAGACAGATAAATGCAGGTAAACAACCACAGATAGGTGTGCAAATCAACAACCGCCAGATAATCAGTGTTAATAATACTGTATATACACTTAGACAACCATGTCACCACTGCATATGCACGCTGATATACTTAGATAGTCAAAGAGAAAACAACTTTTCCATTTGCCCACACAGGTACCAGTCAATAAGTTTTATGCTTTACATGTGCTTGTTTGCAGGGATTTGTTTTAGGATATTTGACCCCACATAAACAGCTTTTCTCTAACTACCTTCCTCGTGGACATTAACTTAATATTTCTGTCTTGTTCAGTGTTATTCCTATGATGAGGTGGTTCTCTTATATATATACACACACAAATCTTATTTAGCATATTTCTAACATTTATAATATCACTTTTATTTTAAAAAAAGAAATATGTATCTAATAATATACACTACTACCACCTGACCCGACTTGAAATAGATATTTTAAAAGAATTATCCTGCACATTTAGCTTTCTACTCTTTCATTCAAGCACTATTGTTGGCATAAGTTTCCACAGAGAGCTGTCCTATAAATCTGTATATCTATCTATGTATGTTCTTTGCTTATCTCGACAACTGTTCATCCGATCTGCTTTAAACTGTACACCAAAGAGATTTCTCTTTCTTCTGGCAGCTGAAAAATGCCAGCTGCAAGTGCTTGAGAGCAATCTGGAGATGAAGTATTTTTTTTAGCTGAGACGCTTTCGTTGCTATGATACAGAATATCCAAAGAAGTAATATGTATGTAAAAACTGTGACTCTAGCTGACTTTTGCTTACCTGATATACCCACTGCAAACCAAATCGTCCTGAAACTGAAAAAATATGTTTCTATCATTTCAAACAGCTGAGAGGGCAGGCCATGAGAAGAAGATTTTATAATTGAGCAAGGATAGCTATAGCTGGATCTAACCAGCATAGGAGGGAATCATTGTCTATATGTTCTACCTTTGCTGATTTTAATATACATTACAATAGTCCTGTTAAGCAGGTAGATACAAAGATGCAAAGTCCCCACAAGACTTAACAGATTTGAAGATCACAGGCAGACTAATACTGCTTAAAGTGTGTCGTAAATGAGATTTGCCCTTTGAATCCATAGGTCGACATATCAGCTGCCCCTGAGACAAGCTGACCTGTTCTCAGTGATTTTAAACTTCCTCCTGCCCCAACAAATGCTGTGGAGGATTTCAGACATAAATGTGATTAATTCTACAGTCATATTATGTTAAATGTGTGGTTATGTGTTTCTCACTGTAGGTTTAATAGATGGGTGCAGAGGTTATGCTTGCATATCATGGACAAGCCCCCAAACATGTTATGGTTTCTATGTGCATGCCTCAGCTTCTCTGGCCTTCTGCGCTTACCTTCAGGGGTCTGCAGCCAGTCAGCAATAAGGCACATGCAACAGTAGTGCACATAAACATTCCCAGCTCTGCA